>CAUIUS010000325.1:10000-12920 GCA_961210405.1 Drosophila mercatorum | reverse complement strand
ACACAATGTACACACAGTAAGATCCGACAATATAATGTTGGCGATTGCACACCATTTTCGATCATCTGCACATGCCACGTCAGCGGTAAACTTTGGCAAAACGACATCACAGTTTTAATGGCCAAATGTCCACGATTGCTTTCAATTTTGTTTTGGGAATTCGATAATTGCACGCCACTGCTCGGTCGAAAATATAGTAGGTAGTGCCGATCCCACTTCTGATGTCGGGACGTCGTTATTCTTCTCCATGGCTTTAACTAATAGCGCAGCGAGTTTCGATGCGCAGGCTTCACGATCCAAAATTGAACTAACTGCCTTTTCGTTTCTCTGCCCCGCACCGAACCACACTCGACGACAGCATTGTAGCGCTGTCGTCGCGCTATAACGGAACTTCTTAAAGCGACAAAATGCAAAGGACCAATCAGAGCGCAATTAGCGGCTGATGCAATATTTCTTAGTATGATGAAATTAGGAATTCTGGTAATAACTGGTAATAACCAGAATTCTCATACACAGCAATACACACACAGCGTATACGTGGAATACACAGGAACAATGACATACCGTATGCAGCAACATAGTTTGCTTCGACACGGCCATCCTGACCTTGACACGTCCTCGTGTAATATGCCAAACATTAACTTCAAAAATGTCTTTGTAATAGATTTTAAACTTAATTCATCGTCTCTTTTAGACGGATGTCCAACCAATAATCATCGTTTCTCTTAAACGGATAACCATTAACAATCGTCTCTCTTAGACGGATAACCATCTGATAAAATATTCAGTTCAACATTTCTTCGTACAAACTTTTTACATTTATTCTTAATTAAAACATTTGAAAACATATTTCTTTCAATTCAATTCAATAACTTCACCTATGCAGGTTACAAAAATAAAACATGATGCTTGTTTTCAGTACATAATATTTTGCCAAATTGTCGATTTTACATTTTCTTTAACTAAAATTCCAAATTTAATTCAAAAAGAAACAATCATCGTCTCACTTGGACGGATAACCTTCGTCTCACTTGGACGGCTCACCATCGTCTCACTTGGACGGATAAAACATTGCCGCACATTACGGATAACACATCGTCTCTCAAAGACAGATAACCATCGTCTTTTAATGACGGATAACCATCGTCTCTCAAAGACAGATAACCATCGTCCCTCCTGGACGGATAACTCATCGACTCTCAAAGACGGATAATGTCATCAAATATCAGTTTGGCAGGATATCAACACTTTGTTACTTAGTAGCTCGTAATCTTCTGCGCAAATCCGACCATTTGGCTCTCACTTTTATCAGTACACAGTTCTCGGCTCTTGCCGCCATTCTGCGACGCTATGCACCTCATGTGCCTTGACACTCATGAGCATACTTATATGTCCCCTTACTCGTTAATGAATTCAAAAGATATCGGTCACAATAATTCAATTACCACGAATGGCCCTTTGAATTTTGGATCTAGTTTCGTCTGGTGTCGTTGCCTTGTTCTTGTCTACTCGAAATTTTTAGTATATGCCGCTTTTATCAAAACGTTGCTTATCATAAGCGTGTTTAGATCAGCCTCCATTTCTATTTCCACAGGTGGAATTAAACCTATCGATCGAGCCTCTTTTCCTTTAGCATTTCCAAGGGCTCACTTTAGTTGCACGACTAACTGTGCAATTTAATGCAAGCTGAACCTCGGCAAGTGCATCTTTTCAGGATCTTTGGCTCGATTCGACAGCAGCTAACAGATTTCTGAGTGTACTCATGACACGCTCAACTTGACCATTCAGAAAATCGAAAACTTGAAAAACATCTTCCCTTATCATTGTCAACTAATTCGGTATTAACATTTTTCATGCTAATTGCTTGTTCAGTTACGGAACAACTATTTACAGACTTAGAATTCACAATGTCGAATGTGTTTGTTGTCACAATAACATTCTGCCCCTGTCAAATAAAATTTCTCTTACATTTTCGTTTATAGTGACATTGGTCTACTGTCTGCAGCGTACTATACAGAGCTGCATTACGTAAACCTTTTAACATGATTACGTTTCTCTCTGAGTTTCTCTCTCTTACCACTTCGTTCTGTTACTAAAGAGCATTCAACACCAGAATCAAAGTAAATTGGATAGATCTCACCTCGTTGAGTCATCTGCCCTGTTGGCTTAGCCACAACGCATTGGTTTACACTCCTTTATTTTATTGAGACGTCACTTCCAGAGCATCGGCTCTCAATGCCCATGTTGGCCGCATTTGAAGATGGTAAAACGGCCCTTTTCTCGTTGAGATTTTACTTTGCCCTCTTGTAGCGCTTTGCTTCAGCTTTCTGCTACTTTGTGTCCGGCTTTTTCACAGAAATGGTGCAGCATAGATGACATTTTCCTTCTTTTAATGTCAACTCCGATTGCATTCGTTGCAAACGGCGGTCCATATTTGCCATATGCGCCAAAACGACTAAAACGCCGATACCTCATTGTTGTTGTTTTTCCAGGCCGATGATACCAAACTGCAATCATATACTTCCAAGCATTCTAAATTAGTCGGGCGGCTACATAGCAAATTTAAAAACATCGCTGCTGGCGTCTCGTCGCTTCCGTATCATTGAAGAAACAATTCTTTATACTTGCTCCATTTCATGCCGGGGTAGAAGATTTTCGTTAGCCATTGGAATGCACTGGCCTCCATAGAATTGCTTAATGTCATACTCAACTTGCTACTTTCTAGCGGCCGTTCAGTCAAAATAATGTCGCACACTACAGCAACGTGACTTTTCGATTTTGTTGTTGTTCCGATGTTGAAATTTGCATGGTCTTTACAAGCTCCAACCTTTTTTTTTTTTTTTTGCATTAGCAAAATTGTGCACCACTTATCTTCAGTAAATGTGGGTTATGTAATAACGTTAATTCTATCCATAGTGAT
>CAUIUS010000325.1:0-5000 GCA_961210405.1 Drosophila mercatorum | reverse complement strand
AATAATATTGGTTTTCCTAGCTGATTAAATATACGCATTAATGCGTTCTTGCATTCTATCCAATCTTTAGTTTTAATATTCTCAAGAGTAGCGAATTTCGAATAAATGTCTATACAACTAAGATAATGTTTGCCTTCAGCGGAATAAATGTCTATTACAAATTTATCGCGACAATGTTCTGGTTTGGGGGTAATTTTCATAGGCATGTCTGTTTTTCTATGTTCAGTTTTTGTTAAGTTGCAAATGCTACATTCGTTTATTATATTTTGTGTGAGTAGTTGGCTGTTGGGGAAGTAGTACGTTTCACAGAAGAGCTTATTTGTTTTTGAATTCCGGGGTGCAAGAGTTTTTCATGAGTTTTTAAAATAAGTTCTTTAAATTCGGCATATGAGTTAATATTTTTTAGTTGAATTAGACTTCGAAGAATTTTAGTATGGCTAGTATTGATAATTTCTTTGTGTGCATTTTGAATGATTTCAAAGTCTGCATCACTGTCTATAAATATTACACTGGTCTTTGTACAAAAATAGTCAATTAAGTATTTTTCGGCTTTGTCCTTGGTCATATTATCATATGTAATGTGAATAATTAATTTTTGAAGTAATTTTGTTTTGTAATATTTGGAATGCCTTTAGAAAATATAATTTGTCTTTTAAATGTGTTTATCGGTTTCTCTGTAATGCAGATTAAATTACTATTGTCTTCGTCGGCGCTATGTTGTGTTTCTTCTCCGAAATAAGTCTGTTCTATTTTTACTCGCGATAGAGCGTCAGCTATGTGGTTTTCCTTTCCTTTTATGTATTTTATATCAAAATCATATTCTGACAACTTTACTCTCCATCGAGTTAATTTTGAATTTGGTTCTTTCATTTTATATAACCAACATAATGGCTGATGGTCACTATTGATTTCGAAATGTCGTCCTAGAAGATAGTGTCGAAAGGTTTTTGTTGCCCAAACAATAGCTAAAAGTTCTTTTTCTATGGCACTGTAGTTAGTTTCGTGGTCGTTGAGAGTTCTGCTGATAAAACTGATGGGATGTCCGTCTTGAGAAAGTACAGCTCCAAGAGCTACATTACTTGCGTCGGTAGTTAAAATGAATTTACTTTTGAAGTCTGGAATTCTTAAAATTGGGTCGTTAGAAATAAGTTGTTTTAATTTTTCAAAAGCTCTAATGTATTCTGGATTTTTAATGTCTATTTTTGAGTCTTTTCGAAGTACTGTTGTCATTGGTTTGGCTATGTCTGCAAAATTTGGAATAAACTTTCTATAATAACCCGTTAATCCAAGAAAACCTTTTATTTCTTTTGTTTTTGTGGGAATAGGATATTTTAGAATTGCTTGAATTTTAACAGGATTGGATTTTCTGCCATCCTTAGTTATAATGTGTCCTAGGAAAGTAGTTTCTTGTTTTAGAAACTCGCATTTGTCAAGTTGTAATTTGAGATTTGCTTCGGAAAGTTTCTCGAAAACTAATTGCAATGAGTGTAGATGTTCTGTTAAAGATGTTGAATATACAATTATATCATCAAGATATACTAAACAATGTTTATTTAGTAATGGTCGCAAAACATTATTCATGCAACGTTGGAAGGTTGCAGGTGCATTCTTTAATCCAAATGGCATACGAAGATATTCATAGTGGCCATGTTTAGTGGAAAAGGCTGTTTTTTGAATTGAATCTGGGTGCATTTCAAGTTGGTGGAATCCTTTTGCAAGGTCGATTGTTGTGAAATAATTACATCTACCTAGTTTTCCTAAAATTTCGTCCATATTTGGTATTGGGTATCTGTCATTTATAGTTACGTCGTTTAATTTTCTGTAGTCGATTACGATTCTAAATTTTTGTTTACCTGAAGCATCTTGTTTTTTTGGTACGATCCATATAGGACTACAATAAGGGAATTACTGGGACGTATAATACCTTGATCTAACATATCTTGAATTTGGAGTTCTACTTCTTGTTCGTAAGCTTGTGGGTAACTGTATGGTTTTGTATGTAAGGTGAATTGTGAGTAGTGTTGATAACATGTTTTTCTTGATTGCTAAAACTAAGTTGGTCACCTTCTTTGAATTGAATGTGTTGATATTGTTTCAACAATTTTATCAAATTAAATTTTTCTTCTTCATTTAAATGTTCCAATCGGTAAGGGCTTGAATTTGTAGGTTTTTGATTTTTAGAATTATCTTTGGTTGGATTGTTGAAGTGTTGATTAGTTTCAGGATTTGGTTGAGCTACAAAATGATTTTGGTTTGTGATCGGAGTATCATTGATTAATTTATACTTTTATTGTATAAATTAACAGTTTGGATTTATAATCTATAACGGCTTGTGCTTCTGAAAGCATTTTTCTACCAATTAATAGATCATAATCTGGCGAAAATTGATGTAAAAGAAATTCGTTATTATTCTTAAACAAGTTGTTGGAAAGGACAATAACCTTTTTTGTGATAGTTAAAGGTCCTTTGCTGGTTTGAATAAAACAATCTGTATTATGAATTGGTAAATTAAAAACATTGGATGTCATCATATTGACAGTAGATCCTGTATCTATTAAACATTTTAAATTTTTGCCCTTATACGTGATAATTATGTATTGTTGGTTTCCGAGGCTGGCAGCTGAAAATTTTCGGCTTTCTCGATTTCTATTTCATTTGATTGCTCTGTTTCATGATCGGTTGTGGCTGTTTGTGTGTATGTGTTGTCTGAGGTTTGTGGATAACATTGTTCTTGGTAATATTGAGGATAGTATTCGGGATAATAAGCTAATTGATTATAATATTCTTGCTGCATATAATCGTGATAATTTATTTCTTCTTGGTTTCTAGTTTCTTCATCTATGCTCATTTTACTTTGTCCACTTTCTGCAGGTCGAGCACGCTTTGTTGGTTGATTGGCTACGTCAGGGCTATTGAAAGGGTATTGTTGTGGGGTTACTTGTGTATGTTGTCCGAAACGATTATTGTCGAATTGGGTTTGTCTAACCATTGGTCTGAATGTATTGTATAATGGTCTGACTGGATTTGGTATTGGTTGTATTGGTCGAGGTGAATATTGATGAGGTGGAACAATATTATTGTTAGTATAATTAGGTGTTGGAGGAAGATATGGTTGTTGAAAATAAGGACGATATGGGACATAGGGATGGTTTGGTTGAAGGAATGTGGGAAATTTTTGAATATTGGGATTTGGGGTGACGGCTTAAAATTTTTTTCTTGTTTTATTTTGTTTTGGTTTGAATTTAGACAGGGTTCTTCATAAAGATTCTTTTCCTGTAATAAGTTTATTAAAGATCTCAAATCGGGAATTTCGCAATTTATAATTCGAATGCAAATATTTGTAGGTAATTTTTGAATTAGGTCGTCAATACTAGTTTTAATTAACCGTGCATACAATATTTTTCGTCTAAATTATTTTCTAATTCTAGCTTACTCATCAATGTCTGTCTACGGTGTTCTGCTTCCTCCAGAAAAGCTCGCACGTTGCCTTTAAACGGGGTGCTCCTGAACTCCTCCAATAGGACGTGATTTTTGTTTGGGTTTTGAAATTCAGAATCAGTTGTTTTCGAAGTTCAGCCCATGTTGTCAGGTTGTTCATGGCAAGCGATAGCATCACTTCGCTGCTGATGCAGCTTTCACCAGTCCAAAGAGTATCGACCTTTGCCTAGCATCATTGGTGGTGTAAAGTGCTAATATGTAGTCGATGCGGCTTATGAACGTATATAGAACGTTCTTATTTCCGGTGAATTTTTCCACATTTTTTAGTTGATTGATCACTTGTGTCATGCTTGCGTCGGAAAGGGTGTTGTTGCATCTCCCTCCATTTTGTTATTTAATTGGTTGGTTGGTTGGGCCTTTTTTTTTTTTTTTTCTAATTGTTGTTAAAAATTATTATTATTATTATAATAATTTTTTTCTTTTCAGTTAATTTTATTTATTATAAAATTGGTTTTGGGTCACTTAGTTGAAACTCAGTTTATTTTATTGTAATTGTTTTTTTTATTATAATTTCTTAGTTAATTAACTTATTATTTAGATATGTGGTTTTGTATGCACTGGTAGCACTTTCGAATGTTTATGAGAGAACCAGATGTTTCTGGAATTATACTCCCTCCGAATTCTACAGCGTCTTCTTGATTTTGTTTTTCAAGTTATTATATTATTAATAGAGAATCTAATTAATAACGTAGTTATTGCATAGATTTACTCTTTAATGTTTGGCAATACGCGATTATTTGGTTTACGCGTCACTGTCGAGGTTTTGTTAAAACTTGACGCGATATTGACCGTCGCTTGGGTTGCCTTCGCGTTAGTTGTTTAGCGGATAGCAGTAAAAGGGACACAAGTATTAATAGCTTGGCTATTGCATCAAGATCCACAATTTATTGCTATCCTACCGGCTGCGCCATTAGCGTTATATGTTTCGAGTCGAATTAATGTCGCGACATACACTGACGACAACGATAATATGAAATTAAGGACGAGCTTGATTTTTAAGACGAACTTTCTTTATTCATGATTACCTTAAGACTACCGACAAATTCATCATAGGCTTATTTTATATGCTATTGAAACTACGCATCACCAACATGACGCGTCGATGCAACTGTAACTTTTGGCGACAGTCGGCCGCGTCATTCTCAGAATTTTGACATTGCTTGTGTATTGTATTTGTGATTCCGAGTATTTATGGTTTGGACATCTAGTTTATTCTGGATTTACAAATCCAATTAATTCCAGTTTTGAACTTAAGGCTAACTTATGTGTGTATATTGAATATCAGGATGTTTGCAACTTTTTTTTGATGCATGTTGCTGGAATCTAATGATCACTTGTGAGTGACCAATGCTGCTGTTACATTAATAATATTGATATGAGAATGTTTATGTATATTGTAGACATGATCGGTATGATTATGTCACTATATACGTATACATATACATATACATATACATATACGTATACATATACATATACATATACATATACATATACATATA
>CAUIUS010000324.1:0-12592 GCA_961210405.1 Drosophila mercatorum | reverse complement strand
GAAAACGGGTCGAACGGGATGGCTTCACCCGCCACCAGTGTGAGGCGCGAAGCCCTCCGGTCCGCCCCCCGGCCTGCTGCCGGCAGATATCGAGACGCAGGACGGGTCGACGCCACTGTCACCTGATGCTCGGGGGGAGAGAGGACGGGCCTGCCAACCGCAGCGGCCCGACGCACCCGAACAGGTGGGCGCGGATGCGGGCCGTTTTTCGGAGCCTGATCCAGGAACAGCATATCGCCGCGGGCGGGATCACGTCCGGTCAAGCACCAGCGCGATGGATTCCCCCGCCCAGTTTCCCTTGCTGTCAGCCGTTTTCCAGCGGGCGAAGCCACGGGGGCCTTGCGCCCCGCGTCCGATTTCCACCGTATCGCCCTCCGGATGACGGCGTTCGATACGACCGGCGACATAACGCCGTCGTCATAGCGATAGACGTCCTGCACAGGCATGCGGAACGGCAGGGCCGCACGAGTGTTGCCGCTCGGGAGGCTGCCAGCGCCTCGGTAAGGACCGGACCGGTCGGGCGACTTGTGGAACGGCTGGCGATTTGTCGCCGTCCGGGCGGAAGCCGGCGCGGGGCAGGCTTCAGTCCGCCGCCAGACCTTACCGACTTTCGACGGCGGATCTTCTGCTCGTCGAAGCCCAGCAGATCGGCCTTGTTCCAGCACGATGATGGGCGGATACCGATCGACGCAGCGATCGCGTGGCGGCGGCTCCCCCCGAGCGCCCTCGTTGGCGTCCACCACCAGCACGGGGCTTCGGCATCGGCGGCGCCGGAATCATGTTGCGCAGGAACTGGCGGGGCCCGGCGCATCAACGATCCGAACGGCGGTGCCGAGACGGAAGGGGAATGGTGGAATCAACCGTACCCGATCCCTCGATCGGAGGCTGTCGAGCAGGAAGCTCCATTCGACGGCCAGACCACGCTTCGAGGACTCGATGATTCTGGACCGCCTTCAGATTGTCGGTGTCATACAGCAGACGGTAGGTGGATTGCCGGATCCACATGCCCGACGATGACGATGGGGGTTGCCGTGTCGAGCAGGGCCTCGCGGTCAGCGGGCCGAGGGGCAGCGGCCAAGGTGTCACTTTGGTTTGTGTCGCTCATGGTGTCTGTTCCCAGCCTCGAGATAACCGGCGACACGCAGCCGCTCGAATGCGTCTTCAGATCATGGTCCATGGCGCGGCCAGCACGCTGACGTTGGTGGTTCCAAGTTCCGCGATGACCCGGCCACGGTGGAGGCATTGCCTCGACCGGGAAGGTGATGTCGGAATCACCCAGCGAGCGGTAACGCTTGCCGTTCTTGGCGAAATACAGGTCGACCAGCGGGATGTTCTCACGCTCGATATAGCGCCAGATGTCGATTTCACGCCATGCAGCAGCGGATGCACGCGGATGTGCATGCCTCCCGTGCGGAGTGGCGCTGGTCCCAGAATTCGGGCGGCTGGTTGCGGATGTCCCACTTGTGGGACAGCCGCGCGGGCTGAACACGCGTTCCTTGCTCGGGTGCCCTGCTCATCACGGGGATACCAGCGATGACGCCCTGCAGTTTATGGTTCTCGATCATGCTGGCGAGGCCAGCGGTCTTGCGCGCGGCAGAACGGGCGGCAGGCGGCAGCGTCGGGTCCATTTCTCGACCGGCGGGCAGTAGCCCAGCAACAGGTCGAGGTTCCACTTGGTATATTCGTCGCGGAAGGCATACATTTCGGGAATTTCTTCTCCGTATCGACGTGCATGACCGGAAACGGGCGGCCCATGAATGCCTTGCGGGCAAGCCAGACATGACGTTGGAATCCTTGCCGAGCGACCACAGCATGGCAAGCGGCTTCAGCTTCCGATACGCCTGCGGAGGATGAAGACGCTCTGCGCTTCCAAGTTGATCGAGATGATCCATGATTAAGTGGAACCTTCTTTGCGTCAGGCCAAATACTGTCAGGGGGGCGGTGAATGCCACATTCGACTTTGCCATACCAGCCCAGCGACCGGCACGGGGATCTTCATTTTCGCCAACCGGCCAGGTGCATGGCGCACAGCCAATCGAGGGATAACCTTTGGAGGCCAGCGGGTGACGTGGCGCCGCGTCGGGTCATTTCCGCGTCAATCTCCCTCTGGTCCAGTCGGCCAGAGGGTTGATCTTGATACGTCCCTCGCCATCCGGCTCAATCACTTCCATACGGTGCGTGTCGCGGCCTGTGAACGCTTCCGTCCGGTAATGAGCGCAGGATAGGCAGGGACGCTGCATCGAGTGGTTCGACTTTCCGCATCTTGCAGCAGGCGTCCGGATCGAACGCCCAGAGCTGTCCTTCGGATCACGGTCCTGAATCGTGCGCTCCGAGGGACGCACATCAATCACATCCAGCAGGCCAAGGGTTCGCGCAAGCTCATGGCGATATTCGATCGTCTCGGGAAGTGCATCCCCGGTCTCAAGAAACAGAACAGGTATGGCGGGATCGACCTCTGCGGCCAGCGCCAGCAGAAGGGCGGACCAGCCTCGAACGATGACAGCACGGCGACCTGCCCGAAGCACCTCACAGGCGGCTTTCAGAACAGCGTATGCATCGCTTCCGCTGCCCGGAGCTTATCAATCTGCTGCTGGGTGACACCCGTCAGATATCCCTGCTGTTTAATACGACCAAGCGCCGTTATTTAGAGGGCATGTAGAGGATGAAAGTTACAAATTCAAGACGTATAACGGAATTTGATGAGAGAGTTTAATATTAATTGAACTATATTTTATAGTGAAATTGGTTTGGCTATTTGATGAAACAGTATGATAGGCTCCGCCTCGACGTTGTGACCAGATATGCAACGCCGCATGCTGTCCGGAGAAAAGACATGAAGCTTTATTACTCGCCAGGTGCCTGCTCGCTTGCTTCCCATATCATTCTGAAAGAAACCGGCCTTCCGCATTCACTGGAAAAAGTCGATCTAAAGACCAAGAAAACCGAAACGGGCGAGGATTTCCTTGCCATACAGCCGCGGCGCTGTTCCAACGCTCGAGACCGCTCCCGGTGTCTATCTGACGCAGAATGTGGCCATTCTTCCCTATATAGGCGATCATTCGACTGTTCCTTGCTTTTCAGACCGGAAGCCGGTTCTCTGGAGCGGGCCCGTCTGGCGGAAGCACTGGGTTTTGCGAGGATATTCATTCCGCAATCGGGGCGCTTTCGCGCCTGATCTGAGCCCGCTGTTCGTGAACGTTTTGTCGGCATGACACATCGCCGGCTGGGGCAGTTTGAAGCCATACGACGGAAGGGCGCGACTACTGGCTTGAGCAGGGCTTTACACGGGCGGATGCGCTGGTTTTCGTCATTCTCAGCTGGGCAGGCCCACTCAAGCTGGATCTTTCTGCCTATCCCAAAGCCGTTGCTCTCCGCGACCGCGTTGCAGCCCGCCCCGCCGTGCAGCCGCTTTGAAGGAAGAAGGGCTGGCCGACCTTTACCTTACCTTACCTTCAGGCTTCACGCTTCTCTGCCCGGCCTTTACACGTCAGACATAGTAGACCGGGTAGAGAGTGTCTTTGCTTCAGTGATTCGTTCAGGGTTTCCCAAAGCATCACGCAGGAAGTCGTAACGTCCCGGCGCGAGTGGCTTTGGTTGTGTTGGAGCGCCCAGCGCTCATCACTGCCAGATGGAGGGGCAGGGATAGAATACCCTCCTCGTCGCCGCATTTCTCTCGCCAGTTCCGCAAGAGCCGCAGGGAAAAGCGCACGAGCAGGAATACGGCGATCCCTGAGTGCTAGGGCATTGGTCTCGCCCGCAGCCCGCAAGTCACGAAAAAGGGACAGTCCTGAACGGTAGCGGATATCCATCACATCCGCATCGACAACAGGCAGGGCAAATCCGCCCGTTGAAGCAGTGATGCACAGTCCCGAAGCGTCGGAAAAGGCGAAACATGCGGCGAGACCCTCCGCTGAGGGCGAGTTCCCGCTTCTTCGAACCCTGCACGAAGGGGCGAGGGTCGGCAGGACAGGCATGCTGGCCAGAAACAGTCCATCCGGTTTCAGGATTTTCCTGATCTGAAGCAGCGCGCCGGGCAGATCGTTCACCCAGTGCAGCGACAGGCTGGCGATCACCAGATCGAAGCTGTTCTCGGCAAAAGGAGAAATTCCTCATCGGCGCAGACTGTCAACGTGCCTGTCCTGTCGCGGACGGACGGGCCATACGGGGTGACAGGTCGCAACGACAACCTCGATCCCCGCATCTGCAGGCTGGACGCCGTGCGCCCCGGCCACCAATATCGAGCGCGGGAAAGGATCGCGTCAGATCGTCCAGCCGCTCAATCAGCCGGTCAGCGGCTTTTCCAGAATGGCGGAAACACCATCAAGAGTGTCCGCTGCACGATCCCGATGAAGTCTGACAGTATGGCGTCGAAGATGGCATGGTGATGTTCCATGTTGGAAATATGTGCGCCGGTTTTCCGTCTGTGCCAAGAGGAAAGCACAGGATGGAACGGTATATTCATCACAGTGACGGCAGATCAGGGCCAACGAAGCGATGCCAGTAACCCCCATATCAGCAGGTCGGTTCACCATGACGCTCCTTACGGGACGTTTGGTGAGGGCGGTCAAAAGCACGGGCCGCTTCGCGCTGGATCTTGTGCTGCCCCCCACCTGTTCATCCTGTGGCGAGGAAGGGATCAGTCCCATTCGCTCTGTCCGGCCTGCTTCGTCAGGATGCACCCGATCGGCGAACCGCGTTGCGATCAGTGTGGCGTTCCGCTTCCAGCTTCCACGCATCTTGGCCGGGACGCTCGCTGCGTTTCCTGCGAACTCCATCCTCCTCCTGGCCGAAAGCCCGGGCGGCCTATGTGTATGACGAGGGATCACGCGACCTGATCCTGTCGCTGAAATATGCTGATCGCACCCAGAACGCCATCATTCTGGCGAAACAGATGAACCCCGGGGCCCGGGGGGGACATTCTGGAGCGGGCGGGCTGGCTGATCCGGTTCCCGTTCATTGGCGCAGATTGCTGGAGCGCAAATACAATCAGGCTGCGCTGCTGGCCCGTGCGGTGAGCAGGCTGTCGTCCGTCCCCGTGTTGGTGGATGCTCTCCAGCGACCTCGCGCCACCAGTCGCCTCGCCAGCTTTTCCGCCGAGGGCGGGCGAAAAATGGGACGCTATCCGTGTCAGGTCACGAAGTGCCGAAACGATCAGGGGAAGCGTGTCGTGCTGGTGGATGATATTCTGACGACGGGTTCGACCGCATCAGCATGCACGCATGCCCTCCTGTCTGCCGGAGCGGAAACGTGTGTCTGCTGGCGGCTGCCCGAACCACGCCGGATACGCAGGACGATATAAGCCGACCGGACCTGTCGCAGGATTAGCCGGAAAAGGCTCATCCCTCCTGATGGCGCGTTGGAATGTATTTCTGTATCGGCTTCATATGACGGAGAAATGCACGCTATGATAGGACATTATCGTAGCAGTGCGCGGCGCATCATCAGAATGACGGAATGCGAATGCCAAAGATCGAGATCTATACCCAGCCAGGTTGCCCCTACTGCATTCGGGCCGTAGCGCTTCTTGAAAGAAGAAGGTGCCTTTCACAGAAATCAATGCGCCGCACGGCACGGGAGCGTATGGATTCACGGGAGCGCTCTGGCGGCAAGACCACGGTTCCGCAGATCTTTGTGGATGGAAAGGGCATCGGCGGCTGTGACGATCTGTTTGTCTCGAGCGGGGTGGAAAACTGGACGCCCTGCTTCAGGCGCCGGAAACAGATCAGTCACTACCAGCTCCGCTGCGTTCTGATCGGAGTTCGAAGGATGGTTCAGGGATTTTTCCCCCTTCGAGGATCAGGCCGCACGCGGACTTTTCCTGCCCTTATTGTGGAACGGCGAAAGTCGACAGGGCGTCCGGCACCTGCGGTGCGCCGTCGCGGCAAAAACGGATGAGCGACAGGAGACCGGCCTCCGCTGAAGTCCCGGACATCTGTTGCCGGGAGGCAGGTATTCTGACGCCCACTGTCCGTGCTTCAGAAAATGCGGCAGGAAGTGGAAAGCAAATGCGAGAATGTCGGCGACAGGTTTCCGAGGAAGCCCCGCATCCATCATGGGAGGCCGAAAACGGGTATTTATGGGTCGATGACCCCGGAAGACCATGAACGACTTGAGGATGAAGGCGTTTCAGTTCAAAGGCTTCCCAGTACGTGGAGGGATAACCGTTCCGCACTGGAACCGGTTGCCACCGGGAACCGGAAGGATGAAATACGTGACTGCTGATTTGCCGCCAGAAACGCCCGGTCGTTCAATATCCGTCATTACCGTCGGAAAAGCGGCAGTCCGGCTGCTTCTCGCTGCTTTCGTAGGATTTGCCGCGCCTGGTGACAGCTTCCGTCCATGCGGCTGAACCGACAGCGACCGCAGCGCAAATTCTCCTGTCAGGGAATGGCGACGAAAGCATGACGGCATTTTCCGGATCGCACCGTGTGGCGTTTCTGTTTGCGGCACCCTGATTGGTCTGTCCTACGGTCCGAACAGCCCCCACGCGCCAAGGACGGGCGGTCGGAGTGCAATCTTGTCATGCTCACAGGATTCCGCCCTCTGGAGGATGATCCCGGACGCTGGGAAGGCAAGATCCTCGACCCCGACGCGGGTAACGTATCACGCGCAGATATGGTCGCCGAAACCGGACATTCTGGTTGCGGGCTATATTCTGGTGCCGGTTTTCGGCGAGACCAGACATGGAGCCGCTACCACGGCACGATCGGTCCCGAATGCCGAATGCCTGCCAACCCGTAAGGATGCTGAAAGAAGGTCTCGTTCGGGGTGGACGTCGCCCCGTCACATGACTAAGGCATGGACCGCAGGACGATCATTTTCTGAGAGACGGGGGCAGATCTGACGACGAGATGAGGTTTTCGGGTTCCCCCGCGACACGATCGTCCGCCGGTCGCTGGTTTATCGTCGCACCACCCTTATCGGTCTGCTGGGCCAGCTTGCCTGCAGGGTCTTCGTCACCGGGCGAGACACCCCGAGCCGCCATTCTCCGCCTGACCGGCATCGATATCAGCCCCAGTGCTGGCATCTCCACCATTCACCGCATCATGAAATGAGCGGCATGCACAGGGGACACGGCGCTTCAGCCGACAGTCACCATGTCATGCCCATGCCGGATCACCTCGGAAATTCCGGGAAGGCCATCACCACGACAGCGACTGTCCGCTCTGTCCGCTGTGCTGTTTTTCGGCATTCTTCGAATGCGACGGTCTTTCTTCCGGCCGTCAGCGCTGTCTGGCTGTCCATGCGCCGGATTCGCGCAACCACGGGCGCCGCCCTCTTTCACTCTGCTGTTGCTGCCGGCGACAGGGCCTCCACTTCGCCATCTGAACATCTCCCGCCATCGCACCATAGTCGACCGGATGGACGCTTCCGCGTGCGCGTCTATCCGGTGACTTCTGCGATCGATTTCGTTCAGATCACAGGATAGCCCCGTCATGTTCGTTCCCGGCCACAAGCACGCCCTGCTGTGCTCTGTCTTCACGCTTGGTTTGTTGTTTCTTTCTACCACTCTCCATGTCCAGCGCCCGTGCTGCCACGTTTGATCTGACTCCGGCAGAGGCCTTCCGCGTTTCGCCCAAGTCCTCTCAGGCGAAAGTGTCGGCTGAATCGGATGCTTCCGGACACACCAAAATCGTTGCGCATGCTGACGAAAACATCATCGTCAACGCGATCAGACTGCGCGTCGCACCAGTCCCGACACGACCTCGCCTTTCGTCACAGTCTCGGTTTCAGTTCCTATTCCGCAGGAGGCGTCTCGGCGCTGCCGGTGCTGAACGGCATGGCCGATGATCGCACGCCACGATTGTCGACGGCATGAGGATTGCCTCAGCCTGTCCGAACCACTGAATCCCGCCCGTCCTATGTGGACCCTGACTCGTCGCGACGGCGCAGGCCATCGCGGGGATCCCCGGTCAGCATCGGCGGTGACAGCACCGGAGGCAGTATCGTGGTGGAGCGGCGTGATCCTTGTTTGCCGAACACGGCAAGCCCTCGTCACAGGCCATTGCGGGGAGATTATCGCAGCAACGGCGGCGGATCAGGCGCATCGGGCACCATAACCGTGGCCACGACACAGGAGCCTGCGCCACCGGCTCATACGCCCACGCGAGCAACTACCGGACGGGCGGCAGCAATAGCAGGCAGGTGCGTTCCACCAGCTATCTAAGCTTCAATCACGCCGTGACCGCCGGTTTTCACAAGGACAATCACCCGCGTCCGTCACCTCGGTCAGCAGGACATTCCATGAAGGCCCAACCAGTACGGACATGACCAATAACCGGTCCACTTATGTGAATGGCAAATACAAGGGCGAGTTCGACTGGGGTAATCTGGAAGTTCGGGCCTACTGGCAGCGGGTCGATCAGTGATGAATAGATGAACGACAAGGGCGGGCATGGCCACTACTGGCATGCCGATGAACACGGACCCGTTCGGTAGGCTACAGTCTCAAGGCGATCATTCCCTTGCGCCGAAGCATACGCTCACCCTTGGCAGCGAATTCGAGCATAACGGCCTGAACGACTGGTGGCCACCGCTGACCGGCAGCATGATGATGGGGGCCAAATACGTTCCACAACATCAACAACGGCCATCGCGACAGGCTGGGGCATACGCGGAATGGAACGCCCAGTGGTTGCCCCGCGTGTCTACTCTGCTCGGTTTTCGCAGTGATCTCATCATGATGAATACGGACAGGTCGCCCTTATTCATGGACCGGCATGATGTCGATGGCCGACGCCATGGCCGCTCGAAGTTCAACGCGGCGTCCCGGGGGCGCACCGACACGAACTTCGACGTCACGGCGCTGGTTCGCTGGCATCCGCTGGACAGTCTGTCGATCGAAGGCGGATACGCCCGAAAGACGCGGTCTCCCAACCTCTGAGCGCTATTCCCGGGCGCAGGGGGCGATGGCCACCAGCATGATCGGCTGGTTCGGCGATGGAAACGGCTATGTCGGCAATCTTAATCTGTCGCCGGAAGTCGCCATCGGCCAGCTTCACGGTTACATGGCACGATCCGACTGACGATGGATGGGAAGTGAAGGTCCAGCCCTATTACACCTATACCCATAACTACATAAATGTTGTGCGGATCGGCTCTTTTTCCGACGGAATGTCAAAGCTCCAGTTCGTCAATCACAATGCGCAGAGTTGCGGTATCAATTCCTCGGCCAGAGCGCGACTATGGAAAACAGAGGCGTATGGAACGGGTGAAATCCGCGCCAATCTGAACTGGGTGCGGGACAGGATCTACAGAATCCTCCGGGCTGTATCACCAGATGCCGACCAACGGCAGGTAGGACTTTACGAAACCTACCAGAACTGGACGGGCCGGATCGAAACCACCTGGTCAAGAGCAAAAGCACGGTCGACTGGGTCGAAACGAGCCCGCACGCCCGGATATGTGCTGCTTGGAATTGGCGGCAGCTATCGCTGGCGTAACTTCCGCTGGACGCCAGCATCGAGAATATCTGCAACCAGAAATACTATCTGCCACTGGGGGCATGTCTCTTGGAGACTACAAGGCGACCGGCATCATGAGCCCGCTTCAGGTATGGGGCGGTCATTCAATGTCAGCCTGACGACCCTTTCTGATGTGTGTGGTTGGGAGAGGGGCTCATGCCCCTCTTCCCACCAGAAAATTCGTTAGAGTCTTTCAGGCCCATACGCTGCGTCTGTTATTCCGGACGAGCGCCAGACACTGGTCGAAAAGCGAAAAGGCTGGCAGGACAATAGCGTTTCGCCATCCGTGACAAGAATTAAAACAGCATCGTCAGAGACGGTCTGAAGAGGCGTTTTCTGTTCTGCCGATATGCTCCTTCAGAGTCTTCAGGATTATCCGGGTAGAGCGCACACAACTGCTCGAAACCTGCGTCGATCGTGCTTTGCATGGTCTTCCATAGGCGCCAGCCGTAAGTCTGTTCTTTCACCATATCAAAAATCTGACGATCTGATCGGTGATCTTCGACACAGCCTCACCGAGGGGCCACTCTTCGGCGTGAGCAATGTTCGCCAGCAGACGACCCAGCCCCCGCATGGTCGAAAATACTGTCCATCGACCACAAGCCGGTCTTCGAGGAAAGAGTGCAAAGGTTCTTTTCTGTTTCAAGAAAAGAACCGGTCCCGGTGAGGCGTTTATCCCATACAGGCCAGTCATGTGCTGTTCCGATCTTCAGACATGTCCTGCGAGCGTCCATTTCATTCAGGCATGGTGCGAGTGGATGATGAGTGCCGTCCTGAAATATGACGGTCGTCATGATTTTTCTGATCATCGGAAACAGGTCTGACCCAGAGGCATTTCACCGCCTCAGGCGCAAGCAGCGCCGGATCAGCAACGGAGAGCGATTTCGGATGCAGTGTGATAACCGAAAGCCATGGTCATTTTCATGGAAAGAGGATGCATGATTGAAAGCGATTTTCCAGAGGGCAGATCAAAGACTGACTCTCTGCCTTTGCTCAATCCATCGAACTGGTATCCAGCTTTCAATGCTTTCACTGGTGATATCCGCAATCGAACTGGCTCCCGTCAGTGTCATGGCGACCTGAAGCTCCTTTTCCATCAGGAAATAAGCTTTACGCCAGCCTGACCATCCGCCGCCAGAGATAAACGAACGCCCGTCCCCAGCACGGCGTCCGCGCCAAGAGCGACCATGCGGGCAATATCGAGCCGACCGGACGCCTGAATCGGCCAGTATCGCCAGCTTTCCCTTGACCTGATCCACAATAGACGGAAGAGCGCGACAACTGGAAAGAACTCCATCGAGCTGACGACCTCCATGGTTGAAACGACAATCCCATCCGCGCCGAACCTAGGCGTCCTGTGCATCTTCCGGGTCGAGAATACCCTTGATAATCATCGGACCTGTCCAGAACTCGCGGATCCATTCCAGATCCTTCCAGCCGATGGAGGGATCAAAGTACCGGCCAGCCAGCCAATATAGTCTTCCAGATCTGTCGGACTGCCGCGATAGACCGAGATGTTACCCAGATCATGCGGCCGTCCACACAACCCGACATTCCATGCCCAATGAGGGTGCGTCACGGCCTGAAGGTAACGTCTCAACGGGGCGTATGGCCCGGACATGCCGGAATGCGCATCGCGATAACGGGCACCCGGCGTTGGTATCGACGGTGAAGACCAGCGTTCCGATCCCCGCAGCCTTGGCGCGCTCAGCACGTTTTCATGAAACCACGGTCTTTGAGCATAAAGCTGGAACAGATCGGCTGCGGCGACTGGCTCTGCACTTCCTCGATCGGGCACACAGAGACCGTTGAAAGCGTGAAAGGAATGCCTTTTTCGCGGCCGCTCTGGCGGCCTGCACCTCCCACGACGGGCATACATGCCGGTCAGGCCCACGGGGGCCAGAGCGGCGGGGGGCGAGCCTGTGTCCGAAAAAGTTCTGTCTGTGTGCTGAGATTGAGACGTTCCGCAGAATGCGCTGTCTGAGCGCAAGATCTGACAGATCAGAGATATTACGTCCCATGGTGTGTTCGGCGACAGCCACCGTCGATATACTGAAACAGGAATGACGGCAGACGGCGGCGGGCGGCTTCCCGGTAATCCGATGGCGCTGAAATGATCAATCCAAATCTCCGTGCCGGTTTTCCGAAACGACTGTTCCGGCGTTACGTAATGATCTGGATCAACAGATAAATGATAATTATTCTTATTTGCAACAACGGGATGGATAAACTGCTGAAAAACTGTTCCGACGCGTAAAGTGATTGGGACTGAAGGTGATTGGGTCTGTCGTTACAGCGAATATCCAAACCAGCGCACATTCCCATCGTCGCCTATAGAGGCCAAACGTCAGACCGCATCCACCCAGCAGCGCCGGATAAAAAGACACTCCGTGCTTCATCGCCCAAGGGATAAGCAGAAACATCGGCAGAGAGGGCAGCACATACCAGAATGTCGCAAAGATATGGGCCTGCATCCGGTCGGCGTCATGTGTCTCCTGCCATAACCAGAGCATCCCGAAAATCGAGACAAGGGGCAGGGAAGGATAAGCGCTCCAGCCGCCGGATAGCGTTTGGCCACCGAGGAGGCGAAGGCGATCATCAGTCCGGAAAGCATGACTTTCAGAAGGAAAAACATCGACGCCCCACATTATTCCTTTTTTGCGTTAGCCTGTTTCCGGCAGTCTGCCCAGACTCACAGCATCACTCACACCATCAGATGAAAAATCACATCCACCTGCGCCATCAATGCGCCCCGGGTCATTTCAATCGGTTCCTGCTTAAGGAGACAGACATGTTCGCGATGCAGCTCAGCAAGCCACATACCCCGCTTGAATGGGTCGAGCTTCCAGACCCTCATCCCGGACCGGGCCAGATCCGTGTGAAAGTCGGGGCCTGCGGGGTGTGTCACGGATCTGCATGTGGTGGATGGTGACCGGCTCACCCCGCGTTACCGATCATTCCAGGCCACGAAATCGTCGGTCACATCGATGAACTCTGGGAGAAGGCGTCACGGATCTGAGCATTGGCCAGCGCGTGGGCGTACCCTGGCTTGGACATACCTGCGGCCACTGCCTCCTCTGCGATGAGGGCAAGGAAAACCTGTGTGACCATCCGCTGTTCACCGGCTA
>CAUIUS010000323.1:0-66476 GCA_961210405.1 Drosophila mercatorum | reverse complement strand
TTAACTGCAGTCGAATTGCCAAAGGCCCTGGCAAGATGCTCTCGGCGAGGTGCAGCTAGCTTTAAACTGCACAACAAATCGGGCAACTGAGGCCAGTCCCTTAGAAATGTTAATAGGGAAAGAAGGTCGACCTCTTGGATTAGTTCCTCCATTGGACACAGAATTGGAAGTAGACTTAGACTCCACACGGGCTCGAGCAAGTAGCAGCATGAAATCTTTAGCCTTTTACAACAAAAATCGATTTGATAAGTCCAAGGCCGCCGTTGTAAGACACAGTGTCGGTGACTATGTCCTTCTCAAGAACGAGGAGAGACACCACACAAAACTAGACCCAAAATTCAAGGGTCCATTTTTGGTAGTTAAAGTCCTAGACGGTGACAGATACATGTTAAAGTCGCTATCGAGTAAACGATTATATAAATACTGTCATGAGGACACAAGAAAACTTCCAGATGGAATGTGCCCCACGAGCTGGACATTGATGATGAAGATCCAGGCCCGTCAAATGGTCTGATAGAAGCTGAGAGTGAGCCGTCCAAGTGAGACGAAGGTTATCCGTCCAAGTGAGACGAAGGTTATCGGTCCAAGTGAGACGATGATTGTTTCTTTTTGAATTAAATTTGGAATTTTAGTTAAAGAAAATGTAAAATCGACAATTTGGCAAAATATTATGTACTGAAAACAAGCATCATGTTTTATTTTTGTAACCTGCATAGGTGAAGTTATTGAATTGAATTGAAAGAAATATGTTTTCAAATGTTTTAATTAAGAATAAATGTAAAAAGTTTGTACGAAGAAATGTTGAACTGAATATTTTATCAGATGGTTATCCGTCTAAGAGAGACGATTGTTAATGGTTATCCGTTTAAGAGAAACGATGATTATTGGTTGGACATCCGTCTAAAAGAGACGATGAATTAAGTTTAAAATCTATTACAAATACATTTTTGAAGTTAATGTTTGGCATATTACACGAGGACGTGTCAAGGTCAGGATGGCCGTGTCGAAGCAAACTATGTTGCTGCATACTGTATGTCATTGTTCCTGCGTATTCCACGTACGCGCTGTGTGTGTATTGCTGTGTATGAGAATTCTGGTTATTACCAGAATTCCTAATTTCATCTACTAAGAAATATTGCATCAGCCGCTAATTGCGCTCTGATTGGCCCTTTTGCATTTTGTCGCTTTAAGAAGTTCCGTTATAGCGCGACGACAGCGCTACAATGCTGTCGTCGAGTGTGGTTCGGTGCGGGGCAGAAAACGAAAAGGCAGTTAGTTCAATTTTGGATCGTGAAGCCCGTGCATCGAAACTCGCTGCGCTATTAGTTAAAGCCATGGAAAATAATAACGACGCTCTGACACATATAAAATTTGGCAATCAAAAGACAGGGTCAAAATATAATTTTTGGCATGTTCATAGAGTTTGTGTTCAGGAATGTAACTGAAAAGTTTAGATGCTTAGATTCAAAAATGAGAAAATCACTGGAATTTTTTTTAAGTAACGCCCCTTTTGGGGCGTAACAATAATTTTTAGGAATCGATATAGGAGGCCCCAGTAACTTAGCATCCAATTTTAAAACTTTTAACATTAAAACTGTGGGAGATACAAGCTTATACTAGTATCCACGCCCCTGTGGGCGTAGATATATCCGCCATAACTTTTCGATTATGGAATCAAAAAGTATTGGCACACTGCAAAAATCAGCTTTCCTGTGCTTTAACTTTTTTCATAATTCGTTTAACGCATTTATTTATAACAAATTCAAACAAAAAAACTAAATTTTAGCTTGGATTCGCTGTTAGGAACTTAAAAGTAAAAAAGGCAAAAATTTTCATCAAATAAGTATTGGCACCCCTATTTTCTATCTTATGTTTTTGGAGCCATAACGGTAAATCACCGTTATTTTTCATGTTTGCTTTGCACTTATTCGCTCGCTTTTCAATATACATGTGGTTAGCGGCACTTCGTAACTCAATTTCATAAAAAAAGAAGCAAAATGGGCACAGGCACAAAATTTCTAGAATTGCGTAAATTAATTATAAAATTATATTTAGAACAAAAATCTTATCGCGAAATTGGCTCTATAGTCAACAGATCATGGTCTCGCGTAAGAAACATTATATTTCATTACACAACCACTGGAAAAGTAGCGCCAGAACGCAGATCAGGCCGGCCAAAACAATTTGACGATCGCAAGGAGCGGATTGTAGTGTCTATGGTGGCAAAAATCCACACACCTCAGCTGGGAAGTTGTGCGAAAGCCTTCTAGAATCGTTCTAGAGCCAATTCACCCCACAAACTGTGAAAAAAAAGATCTCACCACATAACATCAAAGGATTCCCTGAAAGAGGCCTTATCCGCTGAGTGGGGCAAAATCAGTACTTCTGAAACGGCAAAACTGGTTAGCAGTATGAAGAGACGTTTGCAGGCCGTTATTGAAGCTAAAGTGGACCCACAAAGTACTAGCGTCATCCAAACTCTATGGAGCGAGCAGTTTACGATGCTTGTGCCAATATTTGATGAAAATTTGTGCCTTTTTTACTTTAAGTTCCTAACAGCGAATCCAAGCTAAAATTTAGTTTTTTTGTTTGAATTTGTTATAAATAAATGCGTTAAACGAATTATGTTTTTCATTTTCCAAAAGATTCATTGAAAAAAGTTAAAGCACAGGAAAGCTGATTTTTGCAGTGTGCCAATACTTTTTTGATTCACTGTATAATATGAGAAATTAATTGTCTAACTTTTTTCGTAGACGAACGTTTTTGATGTATCTGCCAAATCACAATTCTCTAGTTCTTGAAACACGTGATTTTCAAATTTGAGAAATTTATCAAAAAATTGTAAAAAACACACAAAACTAAATGCAAAATAAAACAAGTAATAGTGCTCTAGTCGAGACCGCTCGACAAAGAGATCCCTGAACCCTGCGAAGAACAGCGATTGCTAAGAGCCGCTAACATTCTCAGTTACTTTTATATGTACATATGTAGCAAGCAATACATACACACACACAGACGCACGCACAAGCACACAATCTGCTAACTGTGCATTATGACTCATCAACTTCGCTGCTGCTGCTGCAAGAGGCCGAAAATATGAGATATTAAATGTTTAATAACTTTTTTCTAGACCAACGATTTTGATGGGCGTGATCATGACATTCATATGTGTGTATGTGCCAAAGCACAAGTCTCTAGTACTTGAAATACATGATTTAGCAATTTGAGGCGATGGGGCAATTTAAGGGCGTGGCATCCAAAATCTAACAAACTTACAAAAAAGTTGGGGACTCTAGCTATTAAGACGTGGGAGATATAATTTGATAACTAACGTTCGATAACGTTTTTAATCGATAACATTACAATTAAAATAGTTATCGACTTTTTTAACAAACTCGATCTTTTCGTGCTATTCACGAACCTACATAAAAAATTTCAAGTCTCTAGCTCTTATAGGTTCTGAGAACGACGCGTTCATACATACGGACAGACAGACGGACGGACGGACGGACGGACGGACGGACGGACGGACGGACAGACGGGCATGGCTATATCAACTCGGCTTGTCACCCTGATCAATAATATATATACTTTATGGGGTCTACCACTCCTTCTCTCTACTCCTCCTCCTCTAAAATTAATCATTAATAAAATTAAATGATCATTAATAAACAAGTAAGAGTGCTCTAGTCGAGACTACTCGACTAAGAGATCCCCTGAACCCTGCGAAGAACTGCGATTCCTAAGATCCGCTAACATTCTCAGTTACTTTTATATGTACATATTTAGCAAGCAATACATACACTTACAAACAGCCGCACGCACAAGCACACAATCTACTAACTGTGTATTATGACTCATCAGTTTCGCTGCTGCTGCAAGAGGCCGAAAATATGAGATATTAAATGTTTAATAACTTTTTTCTAGACCATCAAATTTGTAGGGCGTGATTATGACATTCATATGTGTGTGCACAATTCTCTAGTACTTGAAATACGTGATATAGCAATTTGAGGCGAAGGGGGCGTGGCATCCAAAATTTAACAAAAACCGAAATTGCTTAAGGCTCAAATAACAATTAATGCAAAATTTGAAGGAACTATAAAGATGAATTAAATAGAATTTTATAACTAAATGAAGATATCTGTTTTTAATCGATAACATTAAAACGATGATAGTTATCGAATATTTGAAACAAACTCGATCGAATCGTGACATACACGAACTTCGAAAAAAATTTGAAATCTCTAGCTCTTACATCTTCTGAGATCGACGCGTTCAAACATACGGACAGACGGACAGACAGACAGACGGACAGGGCTAAATCGACTCGGCTTCTCTCCTGATCAAGAATATATATACTTTATGGGGTCTGCCACGCCTCCTTCTGCCTGTTATATACATTTTCACAAAACCATTATACCCTGATTTCCCATTTTCAAAGGGTTCAGGGTATAAAAAATCGATCCTATAGGCTCTGGATCGATTACCTTGAAGAACATACGGAGAGAGAAACTAAATTATTAAAAAACAAGTAAGAAAACTCTAGTCGGGGTCCCGACTAGGAGATACCTAAACCCCGCTCTATCTGCGTTTTTAAAAATACTGCATAATTAGCATTTTGTATAAACGCACAGAAAACTAAATTCAATTCATTTTCAATTGTTTTGCTAATAGCGCCATCTGTGGTTCGATAGAATAGTGTCATCCCTGTTTCGATTTATTGAACAGCTGATAATTAGCAAATTATAGCGCCATCTATTGGAAATACGTACACTAAAACTTGCGGGTTTGAGAATATGCTAGATGCACGCAGCTAATGTGTATGTGTGTATGTGTGCACATGTATAGGAAAACAATTTGTTGTGGGCTGCTGGTCACGTGTTTGGCCGATTGGCCAAATGTTTTGTTTAATAACTTCTGCTCGAATTAATGGATTTGAATGAAATTTTCAGCTTATGTTCATCATATTTTATTACATTTTTTCCAATTTTTAAAAATCCAAACCCATTCATTTACTGGCTTTGAGTGCAACTAACCTCAATTTAAATATTTGGGGAAATTTGGAGCCGGTATCCAAAATTTAACAAAAATCAAAATTAGATAAAATAAATATAAAACTTACAAAAAAATTGGAAACTCTAGCTATAAAGACGTAAGAGATATAATTTTATAACGAACATTCGATAATGTTTTTAATCGATAACATTAAAACGATGATAGTTATCGAATATTTGAAACAAACTCGATCGAATCGTGATATACACGAACTTCCAAAAAAATTTCAAGTCTCTAGCTCTTATAGGTTCTGAGAACGACGCGTTCATACATACGGACAGACAGACGGACAGGGCTAAATCGACTCGGCTTGTCTGCCTGATCAAGAATATATATACTTTATGGGGTCTGCCACGCCTCCTTCTGCCTGTTACATACATTTCAACAAAAACATAATACCCTGAATTCCCATTTTCAATGGGTTCAGGGTATAATTATCATCGGTTACATTTAAATTAACACATCCAGTACAATAGCATGTAAGGGTTGTTTGGTACAATTAGCTAATAACAAAATTTAGAATAAAGAAAAATTACTCACCTCAAATACTGAATCAGAAAAGGGTGGAGTATCCTGAGCCTGTGACATAACCAATTTCTTGCATTCTAGACGGCCATTAATATTATCCGTTTCATATTCAACTATTGTATGGATTGGTATTGACCTATTTCCCACCCACCATAAAAAAAAACAAAAGTATTAATTAACAAATTTAATTAAATTAAGCAACATCAACATCATTCATTAAACCAAAAAAAGGGGTTATCAACCCTACGACCATTGAAAATGGAACTTCAGAGCAGCAATAATATTTATACTATTTCACGTAGTGATATAGTATATTGGTTTTGTGCAATGTCCGTCATGCTGTCCGTCCGTCCGTCAGTATGTCCACGCTATTGCAGGTCGAGACTTGAAATTTGAAATATATACTCGTGTATATAGCGGATATAACTACGCCCATTGGGGGCGTGGCAAATCGGGGCAAACTGTATCTTCTACAGTTTTAAAGCTAGAACGCCCAAATTTGGCAAGTGGGTTACTGTTACGATTCTATAAAATTTTATGGCCACGTCTACTAGGGGCGTGGCAAATCGGATCTTAATATATAATGATTTTACTAGTTTCGTTATATTTTGAGCACTATTGATGCTAGAGACTTGAGACTTGGTATATATACTCGGGTTAACATCCCACAATCGAAAATCTATGCCGGATATATCTACGCCCTCAAGGGGCGTGGAAACTAATATCAGCTTATATCTTCTCACAGAGTGCTAGAAGCTTCAAAATTTAATGTTAAGTTACTGGGGCCTCCCTACTGATTCCCCAAAACCCTGTAATTTTCGCATTTTTCGAATGTAAGCATCCAAACTTTACAGTTATATTCCTGAACGCCCGCTCTATGCACATGCCATTATTTGTCTACGGCCACTGGGGCGTGGCAAATCAAAACTGAAACATCTGCAGCTTCTGAGCCAATTACGCGCCACATAGTGACTTTGTGACCTTTGACTTCGTTTTTGATTTGTCAAATTATATATATACAGCGCTTATCACACTGATAAGACACATCAAAATTTTGAGTTTTTTTGCTTGTAAAAAATTTGTTACTCAAAATTTAAGAAAAACAAGTATAAGGAATGAAAGAGCAATGCATAGACAGCGATGAAGAACCATTGTTTGCTATTTTCAGCTATGCGTTGAAATGCACCGTTACTTTTTCCTCAAAGTGCAAGCTTTTTGAGTGATTGCAAGCGTATCAAAATTGGATCGTGTTATTTCTTGATAAATTGTATCGTAAGAAAAAAGTCCCCACACCATGACTGATCCGCCGCCGAAGTTCCGCTTTGAAAAATATAGAGGATCTTTTCTCAAATCACGCCAGTAATGACGATATCCATCTGGTCCGTCCAAATTAAATTTTTTCTCATCAGAAAAAAATACCTTTTATTGAAACTGTCTGGCCACCTCCAATGAAAAGTTTTAATCTGCAGCTAATTTGAGCGGCGAAAGTGGGGATTTAACGTTAAATTTAAAAAAATATAATGTGATAGATGCCCCTGTGTGCTGCAGGGACGTGAAATAGTATTTCGCTGTCGGTTGCGTCCGACAGCAACGTTCTTACTTGTTTTTTTTTTTTTTACAATTTCCGTCCGTAAATCCATATGAGCGTAAGGCATTTTAATGCTACAGCAGAAATTTGAGACATGACAAAATGGGAAAGCCTGTATTTTCTACAGTTTTGCAGCAAATTTTGAAAGGGTCGGAAAATGTTTCGTATGAAAAAAAATTCCCTTAAAGGTACTGGCTAAACAAAGTTTCATTATTACAGTATGCCAAAACACCAATTTTAGGAAGCGGGTGACATATTTAATTTTTGGTGATAAGAAAAAATTAATTTAGATGATTATGATGGCTACCAGCATTATTATCGCAATGTGCGAACTCAAAAAATGTGTATGTGCCCAGAAACTTTCTCAATGCCATCGCGAATAATGAAAGTGTTAAATTATTAGTGCTATATTTAAAAATAATTCATGTTTTTGAACAATTTCTACATTTATATATACATATATATATATATATATATATATATATATATATATATATATATATATATATATATATATATATATATATATATATATATATATATAACATTCCCATTTACGCACCCACATTAAACTTTATCATTCCCACATTATAATATAAACAATTTCACAGTCCCCAAGCATAGTATAAACAATCTCATAGTCCCAACGTCAACTCCAGCTTGCATAATATAAACAAAAGTTAGAATCGATGTTCCCACCATTGGGGTTGAAAATGCTAACGTAGCACAAACCAAGGCACACAGCTCCCTAAATTTTACCCTCTTTAAGAGAGCGATCATTTTGTTTATAAAAGAGTAAATTTCAAAGAGCCAAAAGCTCAATAGATCAAAGTCCAATCAGTAAAAAGCTTGAAGCCAAGGTTTGCTAAACGTATGAAGCAAGTAGAAGAGTTAGTCTTAAGATTCAATTCGAATATACATGTACTCCGTAGGATAAGTCTTTTATTAAAAATAAATAATATTTTTTTTTAAAAGCAACCTCCGTTAAACAAATCTAATTGGCGCAGCCGGTAGGATGATAGAAAAGTCCTAGTGAAATAAATCCGTTCTTCATAATCCTTTAAACAGAGTCCTTGTACAACCAAGTTACTCTGGGATTATACTGCGCTTTTAGCAAAAGAATTGTGATTAGTGTTCTCAAATTTTTCTAAAATCATCCGCCAAAGAACTCGCGTGTGAAAGTGCAACCAGCAACTGGACCCGCTACTAAAAGTCATCATACTGACAACAACAGTGAAAGTTAAGTTCGCTTAAGACACTAAAAACTGTCTGTGAACTCACATACTCTGTGAATAAAAACAAAATTCGAAAAATCACAGTGTTCTAAAATTACACATAGTGAACAATAACGAATAAATTAATTGCGCAATAAATAAATTTTATAAATCACGCCCAATTCTAAAATTATACACAGTGAATAAAAACAATTTGTGAGCAATTAATAAACAAACAACCAACATGGCGACACAACCAAATCAAATCCTGTCAGAGCTACATCTAAAACAAGCTCTTGGACAGATAAACCAACTACCTTCATTCGAAGGCAAGACAGAAGAACTCACCTGCTTCTTTAGAAGAGTGGACTTCATCATGAAATTATACCCAACCCAAGATGTAAGACAACACAGCGTGCTATTCGGTGGAATAGAAGCTCAACTTTGTGGATCAGCTCAACGAGTGGCCCAATTATGTGGAGCAACAACCTGGAAGCAACTGAAGAGTGCCTTGATAGACGAATTCAAAACCCAAACACCCTATGAAGAACTTCTGAGAAGTCTCTATAATACACAGTATAACGGGAGTATTCGTAAGTTTGTTGAAGACTTAGAATATAAATCATTCATTATTTCAAATAAGTTGATGCTAGAAAATAATTAGCAAAATACTATAATATACACTAACGCAATGAATAACACAGTGAAAGATGTTATTAATAGAAAACTACCAGACAGAATTTTTATGACATTAGCAAGATATGACATTACAACAGTTACAAAATTAAAACAAGTAGCTCAAAGAGAAGGAATGTACGAAAATATTAAATTTGATAACCCAAAGTCTCAGAATAACTCTAAAACCAACCAAGACAGTCGTAATAAGGAAACAACCAAACATATTACCCCACGTCTTCGAATACAACGTATTCAAATCCAAAACCAAGTTATAACACTGATCAAACACTTCATCAAGAATTTAAACAAAATCTGAATAAAGCACAAGCAAATAATCCAATAAATTTTCAAAAACAAACTCAATCTCAGGGACAAAACCAATCGTATAAAAGACAACGAGAAAGCAGTAGTGGCCACATGAAAATGGACACATCTGAAAATTTTCATCAAGAAGCCTCGGATCAAGAAAACTAAATCCTTTCATTATTATAAAATTTAATAACCAACAATTAAAATGTGTAATAGACACAGGGTCATCCATAAATTTAAATAAAAAGAAATTATTTAAATTTTCCGACCAAACCATGCCAGCTCAATGTGCAAACAATTAATGGTATTGTACAGTTAAATAAATGTATTCCGTTCGCATCAAGCAAACTTTGTCCGAGTAAGCAAATATTTTATTTACATCATTTTTCTGACAATTATGATATGCTATTAGGCAGAGAATATTTAGAATCATGTGAATCAAAAATTGATTATAAAGAGAAAACAGTCATCTTAAATAATTTTCCATTTAAAATGAGGTATAGTAATGATGATCTTATCGAAGAAACAACTAAAGTAGATGGCCATGATCCATCTGAAACAAACGAAATACCCTTTAATTTTTTAATGAATAACGAATTAACTGAAACAAACGAATTTAGATTAGAACATCTGAATAAAGAGGAAAAAGCTAAACTTACTAAAATTCTCTTCGAGTTTAGTGACATTCAGTACAAAGAAAGTGAAAATTTGACATTTACTAGTACAATTAAGCATGTCATAAAAACTAAACATGAAGATGCAATATGTAAGCGTCCTTATAAATATCCTCAAGCATACGATGAAGAAGTTGAAAAACAAATAAGGAAATGATAGAACAGGGAATAATCCGAAAATCAAATTCACCCTATTGCTCACCAATTTGGATTGTGCCAAAGAAGAGTGATGCATCCGGTAAACAAAAATTCCGAATAGTCATTGATTATAGAAACCTAAATGAAATAACAATTGATGATAAATACCCTATTCCAGTCATGGATGATATATTAGATAAACTAGGTAAATGTCAATATTTCACTACCATTGATTTAGCGAAAGGTTTTCATCAAATTCAAATGGAAGCACAAAGTATTCCGAAAACCGCGTTTTCGACCAAAAATGGACATTACGAATATACTCGAATGCCTTTTGGACTGAAAAATGCTCCAGCAACTTTTCAACGTTGTATGAATAATTTATTAGAAGATTTAATCTATAAAGATTGCCTAGTATACATGGATGATATAATTATATATTCCACTTCATTGGAAGAGCATATATTATAATTAAAAAAGGTATTTAATAAACTCAGGCAAGCAAACTTGAAACTACAACTAGACAAATGTGAATTCATGAAGAAAGAAACTGAATTCTTGGGTCATGTCATAACTACCGAAGGTATCAAACCAAACCCAAACAAAGTTCAAGCAATTATCAATTTTCCAATACCAAAAACAACATAAGAATTAAAATCATTTTTAGGTTTGTGTGGATTTTATAGAAAGTTCATACCAAACTTTGCCAACATTGTCAAACCAATGACAATAAAGTTAAAGAAAGGAGCTATAATAAAAATCGACGATGAAAAATACATCTCAGCTTTCGAGAAACTAAAAATTCTCATTACATCAGATCCCATACTGATATATCCCAACTTTAATAAGCAATTTTCACTCACTACAGATGCTAGTAATATAGCTATAGGAGCTGTTCTTTCAAGAACACAAACCAATCTGCTACGCAAGCAGAACTCTTAATGAACATGAGATTAATTACTCCGCAATCGAGAAAGAATTATTAGCCATTGTCTGGGCTACAAAATACTTCCGATCATATTTATTTGGTCGACAATTCGAGATCTTAGTGATCATAAGCCACTCGTGTGGCTCGACAACATAAAAGAACCAAACATGAAACTTCAAAGGTGGAAAATCAAATTAAATGAGTTTGATTACAAAATAAAATATGTTCCAGGAAAAGAAAATTATGTGGCAGATGCTTTTTCAAGAGTTAAATTAGAGGAAAATTTATTAGGAGAAACTAATGATAATACAGCAGCAACCATACACAGTGCTGAAGAAGACAACCAATATTACATTTCGGTTACCGAAAGACCAATAAATTACTATAAATATCAAATTGAATTTATACGAAGCATCTAAAAAAATATTAGTGTAAAGCACTATTTCTATAAAATACAAATCACGATAAATTATATTGAAATGACAAACGAATACGCAAAAGAAATATTTAAAGAATACCTATGTTCAAAGAAAAGTGTTATCTACTTTAATAATGAATCCGATTACTCAATTTTCCAAAAAGCTTTTGTCGAAATAATTAGTCCAAACAACATTACTGAAGTAATGAGATCTACAAAGAAACTGATAGACCTTCAATCCTATTCCGAGTTCAAAGAGTTAATTATTAAAACACATCAAAAATTATTACATCCAGGTATAGAGAAATTAACTCTACTATTCAAAGAAAAATATTACTACCCAGATTAGCAAAACTTAATTCAAAATATTATAAACGAATGTAAAGTCTGCAATATAGCTAAAACAGAACATAGAGATACAAAGTTAGCATTCGAATTAACTCCAGAAATCCAAAATCCTAGAGAAAAATATGTTATTGATTTTTACATACATAGTAGACAACAAACAATTTCTATCTTGTATAGACATATACTCAAAATATGCAACTTTAATTGAAGTCAACAGTCGAGATTGGTTAGAAGCTAAAAGAGGTCTTCTAAAAGTATTCAATGACATGGGAAAGCCATTCGAAATTAAAGCAGATAAAGATTCAGCCTTTATGTGTTCCGCATTACAAATTTGGTTAAAATCCGAAGATGTTAATATCACTATTACCACCAGCAGAAACGGAATCTCTGACATAGAAAGATTTCATAAAACAGTTAATGAAAAACTTAAAATTATTAACAGTGAAACAGACCCTGAAAATAAATTAACTAGATTTGAAATAATACTTTACACATATAATCACAAAACAAAACACAGCACAACTGGTAGAACTCCAGCAGATATCTTTTATATGCAGGATCGCCAGATTATAATACACAACTAAACAAAGCAAATAAAATAGGAAAATTTAACGAAAATAGAAAAGAACTTGAAGTAGACACTAGATATAGACACTCACCGTTGGTGAGAACCAAATCATCTAACCCTTTTAAAGAAACAGGAAATTTAAAACAAATTGACGAAAAACATTTTGAAGAGGTTAATATAGGTAGAAAAATAACACATTATAAATCAAAATATAAAAAGAACAAGTAAGAAAACTCTAGTCGAGACCGCTCGACTAGGGTATACCCTGAACCCTGCGAAGAACCGCAATTCCAAGCAAACTCCATTTCTTTAATATACATAAGTATATATATGTTCATTACACGCAACACATACACACACACATACACAGGCGCAAGCACACACACGCGCTTCGGTGCGTCAGCTGTTCTTTGGCTGCTTTGCATGGCAATGTTATGGGAAATTAAATGTTTAATAACTTTTTTCTAGACCAACGATTTTGATCAAACTTGTTGGGCGTGATCATGTCATCCATATGTATGTATGTGCCAAAGCACAAGTCTCTAGTATTTGATATACGGGAGTTACAAATTTGACGCGATGGGGGCGTGGCACCCAAAATTTAACAAAAACCGAAATTGCGTGAGGCTCAAATAACACTAAATGCAAAATTTGAAGACTCTAGCTAGAAAGATGAATTAGATAGAATTTTATAGCTGAATTTAGATTTTCGTTTTTAATCGACAACAATAAAACGATAACAGTTATCGAATTTCTGAAACAAACTCGATCTTTTCGTGCTATACAGGAACCTACATAAAAATTTCAAGTCTCTAGCTCTTGTAGGTTCTGAGAACGACGCGTTCATACATACGGACAGACGGACATGGCCATATCAACTCGGCTTATCATCCTGATCAAGAATATATATACTTTATGGGGTCTGCCACGCCTCCTTCTGCCTGTTACATACATTTCAACAAAAACATTATACCCTGATTTCCCATTTTCAATGGGTTCAGGGTATAAAAAGATAACTAACGAAAGTAAATATGATAATTCCAGATCAAACAACACATAAACGCAGAAAAAATAATAAACATTAAAACATCAACTTGGTTAAAAACCACTACCAACGAAATTCTGATAATTTCTCATATTCCTAGTGAAGTAAAAAGTACAGCACTTTTCGAAATAGTCCCTTACCCCGACGAAGATAGAAACATTCTGACAGAAACAACTCATGACAAATACTTTTTACTAAATAATAAATCTTTCTTTGCAAACACAAAAAACTTAATAATGAATAAATGTCTGATAGGAATATTAAATCAAGAGCAAACAGAATGTAGATATTCAAAAATCCATAAAAATTATGAAGTAAAATATGTCGAATAAAATATAATGTTAACATGGAACTTACCAAAAACTGTCCTAAATCAAAATTGATTAAATAAAGAAATATTAATCGAAGGAAATAATATCATTAAAGCAGTAAATTGTTCAATACAACTTGAAATTTTAATCACTAATACTATACTAGATTATACTCAAACCATTTATATAAATAACAACATAACCAAACTGGAACAAATATCTTATATACAAACTAAACAGATTATACAGGAATATACACACATGTATAATACACTTCAAATCATAATATTAACTATTTTAGCAATTATTGTAATAATTATAATACTTTATCTAATTTACAAGTACAAAATGTTACCACAAAATGTAATCTTGAAATTTAAGAAACAAAGAAAGTCAACCCCAAAGAAAGACGAAGAATTAAAACCTCAAACAATTGTAAATGAAATTGCAGATATTATAATTGAAACAGACCCAACTATATACCCTAATTTATCCGCCTGAGGACAGGCTAATTTCTTGAGGATGGGGAAGTAACATATCCATTTACGCACCCACATTAAACTTTATCATTCCCACATTATAATATAAACAATTTCACAGTCCCCAAGCATAGTATAAACAATCTCACAGTCCCAAATTAATATTGTAAACAATTCCTATCAATGGTGACAACATCAACTCCAGCTTGCATAATATAAACAAAATTTAGAATCGATGTTCCCACCATTGGGGTTGAAAATGCTAACGTAGCACAAACCAAGGCACACAGCTCCCTAAATTTTACCCTCTTTAAGAGAGCGATCATTTTGTTTATAAAAGAGTAAATTTCAAAGAGCCAAAAGCTCAATAGATCAAAGTCCAATCAGTAAAAAGCTTGAAGCCAAGGTTTGCTAAACTCCGTTAAACGAATCTAATATATATATATATATATATATATATATATATATATATATATATATATATATATATATATATATATATATATATCATTTTTATATATTTTATATCATGCTTAACGCTGGCGGCAATAAAATAAAAAAACTCGTAGTGTAACAGCATTGTCTGCTTACTTTTTTAGATTTTTCACACTCTTTCGGACGCCTGCGCCGTGTATGAATAGTGTCGCGCCTCATTGAATGCGGTCTGTTGACGCCATGGAGTTTAAAATACAATCCACAAGCGTTACAAACCATTTCTCCTCTCACACTTCGCCTCCAAATTGTGGTTGTTAATGTACCACAATTAGAACAAGACATATCCTTTTGAGAAGTAGATAAAGATGTTGTACATTTTTGGTTCTAAAAATATTGGAATTTATGCAATAAATTGATTTTATAACCGATATTTTTATTAATATACCTTTTGTCTTGAAGTCCGTCTGAATTGGATGGGCTTTCTGAATGGAGGTAAGTGTCGGAAACCTTAATCTCCGGGGACTCCATACAATCTGATTTAGTGGGAAAACTTTGCTTTCTTCTACATAATTTAACAACATTCGATTGGGAGTCAGGCATTTCCTGTTAATCAAAATATAATAATATTTTGTTTTCGATTTGCAATTTTATTACCTTTAACAGTGGTAAAGGTTCTTCAGGTACTTTCGTCAATGCTATAGTTGAGGGCACAGGAAATACAAAAGTTTGTGACATCATATTCCGTAGCAGTTGTGCCGCGCGACTTTCATCTTTATTTTTAGCTAAAAATTAAATACCAATATTAATTATTAATCAATTGAGAAATCCAAAATATTTAGATTTTGACAGCAATTTCATTTTGTATACCCTGAAACCGTTGAAAATGGGAAATCAGGATATATTCGTTTTGATAAAATGTATGTAATGCGTTTAAAATCCCATAAAGTATATATACGTCCGTACGTATAAATAAGAGCTAGAGACCTAAAATTTATTTTTGTAGTTTCGTGTAAAGCACGCATAGATCGAATTTAGATATTTAATTTTAGTTTTTCATTTTATTTTATCTTTCTAGATAGAGTCTTAAAATTTTGCCTTTATTATAAAACATTGAATTTCCGTAACTATAGGGCGCTACCGCACCCAGTTCTAAAGCATTTTAAGTTGTGAATTTTCTGATTCGCAACGCCACTAATTGTCCCCAAATTTTGTATTTAGTATTATTGTATTTTATGCAATTTTGATTTTTATACTTTTCACGAATTGAAACGTCTGTCCGCAAACCATTTCCACGCTATTGCAGCTAGAGACTTCAAATTTGGAATATATACTCGTGTATACTCGTCAGATAAAGGGTCAAGATTTTCTCGATATGCCCACTAGGGGCGTGGCAAATCGGAAAATTAATATTCCTGTATCTCAGGAACATTACTTCTGGAAAGGGTGGAGAGTTGAGATTTGGAATGAACACTCTCGTCGACTTCCCAAGATCAAAAAGCTATGGCGGATATATCTAATATAAGCATATATCTCCCATAGTTTTAAAATTGGATGCTAAGTTACTGGGGGCCTCCTCTATCAATTCCCCAAAAATTATTATTACACCCCAAAAGGGGCGTGACAAAAAAAATACCCTGTAACTTTCTCAGTTTTTGAATGTAAGCATCATTATAGTAATATTCCTGAACACCCACTCTATGAACATGCTAAATTATATGTCTACGACCACTGGGGAAGTGGCAAACACAAAATACCTAAATAAAAAAAATTAACAAAAATATCGACATTGCTGTGCCGGGGTTCGAGCCCACACCTCTACGCTTGCCAACGGGCTTCTCTAATTTTTCGAGATGCCACTCTCTCATTTTTGGTGCTATCTCTCTCAATTTTGGTGGTGCGTGTTTTTGCTAAGGTAAGATTCTAAACTTCGATCCAAATTAAAACTGCCTGGCCACCTCTTATGAAAATTTTAATCGGCAGCTAATTTGAGCGGCAACAGTGAGGATTTAAGATAAATTTTTAAATATAATGTGATAGATGGGGTGGTGGGACGTGAAAAAGTATTTCGGAGTCGGTTGCGTCCGACTGCAAGGTTCTTACTTGTTTTATATTGATCAATCAATTTTACATCAAATTTATAAGTTTCAGGTGCTTTATAGTTTTTATTCATTTAGAAACGTTTTATTTTTTGTTAAATAGGTCAACATAACCGACTTTTCAGTAATTTGGCCGTCTAAAAGGAAAAAATTTTAAAATAAACTATTACCAACTTTTAGCAACAAAAATGATTTTTGTTATATCATTTAAGCTATTTGCTACTAACATAAATTATAATACATTCAAATTCAATTTGAATTTAAAAATTAAGTTTATTATATTTGGTTGTACCTCCTTTGGCCTTGATGACGCATGTGACTCTATTGGACATGGAATCGTACAAAGCCTCCAGATATTCCAATGTTATGTCCTCAAACCATAGTTTTTCTTTTATTATCATCAATTCAAGCACTGTTTTTGGCTTTTTCTTTTCTATTTTTGCACTCATAAGGGACCACACATTTTCAATGGGATTCAGATCAGGACTGTTGCCAATCCATGGACTCTATACCTAATTATTCCTTCAAAATTGATAGCAGTGGTTTGTGAAAAGTTAAAATTGATGAATATTTTATTCATCAGCACGACTAAATATTTAAAAATCACTAACAGAACGAGCCCGATGACAAGGTGCAGAAACGTTCTGGAATGTGGGATCCCTTTCTCTCTGTTACTGACTGGGCACAAGTCCACTGAGAATAATTTCTTTGTACTTTTTTGCATTAACCATCCTTTGAAGCATAATTAGCGATTCTGTGTTGTATTTTGAAATGAATCCCCATATCATTGCATAAGGCGAATGCTTTACAGTGGAAACGCAGCAGTTTTCGTGCTATACAGGAACCTACATAAAAAAATTCAAGTCTCTAGCTCTTGTAGGTTCTGAGAACGACGCGTTCATACATACGGACAGACGGACGGACATGGCTATATCAACTCGGCTTGTCATCCTGATCAAGAATATATATACTTTATGGGGTCTGCCACGCCTCCTTCTGCCTGTTACATACATTTCAACAAAACATTATACCCTGATTTCCCATTTTCAATGGGCTCAGGGTATAAAAAAAATTGTAAAATGTTAAGTTAACTTTTGTTAAATATTTAGTTTATAGGGAAGAAGAACAAAATTATTTCAGTAATGAGTACTGCCTCCTTTGTTTGATATAATCTCATAGAGCCGGTCCTTCATGGAGTGAAATAGGGAATCTATGAAACTTAGTAAAATTTAGCTCCAGGCTAGTTTTATTGCTGCAGTTAGTGTTTCGTTGTCTTCATATTGTTTTCCTCCTTCATATACTTTCCTAGAAAGCCATCCCCAGACATTTTCAATAATGTTGAGATCTGGAGAATACGGATCATCATCTGAGCATTTTCACTCGCTATAAACGACTTTACAGCTCGAGCATTATGGATTGGTGCATTATCCTCTTGGAAAATCCATGGAAACGGTCCGCAGAGATCTTTAACCTTAGGAAATGCGGACTGCAACAAAGTTTTGAAGCGCTCACCGGTCATCTTTTGATCTATAATAAATAGTTCAATTGGGCCATAAAACGTGATGGCACCCATACCATAACTCCACCTTCACGGCTGTGATGGCGACTTAAATACAGATTATCTTTTCGCAAATCATGGTAATCGTAATGAAAACCATCTGGACCATCTAAATTAAAACGTTTTTCGTCAGTAAAAACAACTGAACGCCAGTCATTCAGTCGAGTGTCAGATTGAACAGTCCACGCCATGTGTTCTCTGGCATATTGAAGCCGTTTTTCTTTACGTATAGCATTCAGAGCTGTTTTTTCTTCATTTTAAGACGCTTCAGATGTTGTGCATTTCTTATTGTACGCTGAACAGTTGACAGACTTGCGTTTACACCGGCTAATTCCTTAATCTTCCCTACTGACTTTGGCGAATTTGAAGCAAAACGAACAATTTTTCGTTTATCCCGTGGAGTGAGCGCTGGTTTTTGCCCTTTAAAATGTGTTCCATAAGCCACCGGATCTCTTAAATATGTGTAGATAGTTCTGGAACTGCGTTTTATTTGTTTGGCAATATTTCGACTTGATAATCCCTGTGAGTGTAAGAAGTCCACTTTTTGCCGTTCCAATAAGCTCAATATGGTAGCTTTCCCCATTTTTTTTTTTATTAATATATCTTGAAAATCGTTTATTTTTTAATTTTTAGCTTTTATTTGAGCAAAATAGCTGCACTTTTAACACAAAACTTGAAAAATTGATGTGCATCTTATTCATCGACCAGCTGATAAGCCATATGATTGCATCGAAGTTTCTAGAGTCTTCGAATGCAACGTTATCTTTTCGCAAATCAACCAACTATATTATTTTATTATTATTATTTGGGGCAAGTAATACTTGCCTAATAATAAATATAACCTATGACCAGCAGTATATATATATATATATATATATATATATATATATATATATATATATATATATATATATATACAGACTTTCTGAAACAAACTCGATATGCGCGCCTATACAGAGACCTACAAAAAATAGTTTGAAGTCTCTAGCTCTTGTAGGTTCTGAGATTGACGCGTTCATACATACCAACAGACAGATAGGCAGACAGACTGGGCTAAATCGACCCGCTATCTCGCCCTGATCATATATATATATATAGTTACATATCCGTTCACACACACACATATCATTCTATTCTCCTTATGTATGCGCTGCAAAGCATGCTACGAAATTTCGTTAATGGTTGAAGTTGTACACGTTATAATTCTCAAACAATTGTGGATGAGAGCATATGGTATGCTCGCTGTGATGCATTGTCTAATTGCTTTCTGACTTCTCGTCAGTAGTCACAAGCCCTGGTTTCTTTGAAGAATTCTAAGGAGTAAAAAATATGAATATGTATGTATATTACAAGCAACACACAAATAGCCGCACGCACGCACTAGTGCAATTCGCAGCTTAAACTGCACTTCGGCTGCTAAATGCTATGCCAATGTTATGGGAAATTAATTGTTTAATATTTTTTTTGTATATCACACTTTCAGAGCGTGATTGTTGTGTTTGAAATACGTGTTTTGAAAATTTGAGGCGAAGGGGACATCTAGACATCGAGACTGCTCGACTAGGAGTTCCCCTGAACCCTGCAAAGAATCGCTGTTCCTAAGAATCACAAACATTCTCCGTTACGTTTATATGTATGTAGCGAGCAACACATACACACACACAGTAGCACGCACAAGCACACAATCTGCTAACTGTGCATTATGATTCATCAGCTTCGCTGCTGCTGCAAGATGCCGATAATATGGGATATTAAATGTTTAATAACTTTTTTTTTAGACCAACGATGTTGATCAAATTTGTTGGGCGTGATCATGACATTCATATGTGTGTATATGCCACAGCACAAGTCTCTAGTACTTGAGATACGTGATTTAGCAATTTGAGGCGAAGGGGGAGTGGCATCCAAAATTTAACAAAAACCAAATTTGCGTAAGGCTCACATAACACTAAATGCAAAATTTGAAGACTCTAGCTATAAAGATGAATTGATAGAATTTTATAACTAAATGAAGATATCGGGTTTTAATCGATACCAATAAAACGATTATAGTTATCGATTATTTGAAACAAACTCGATCCAATCGCGCTATACACGAATCTCCGAAAAAAAGAATTTGATGTCTCTAGCTCCTATATGTTCTGAGATCGACGCGTCCAAACATACGGACAGACAGACAAACGGACAGGGCTAAATCGATTCGGCATCTCTCCCTGATCAATAATATATATACGTTATGGAGTCTGCCACGCCTCCTTCTGCCTGTTGCATATTTTAACAAAACCATTATACCCTGATTACCAATGTTTATATTTTATAAAAAAATCAGAATCAGTAATTATAATTAATCCCAACTTACCTGCCGAGCGAGCTAATGCTTGCCAAAGTTGAGTGGTAGCAGCATCTGTAGCATGATCCGAACTTACACTCTCGGGAGTCTTTCTATCATACATAGTAGATGCTATATCCATTTCTAATTTATTGGAATCAGAACTGTCCTCTGACACTGATAGACAAGAAGCAATACTTTCTGATTGAATATTTTTTTTAATTAATTGGTAATTTGACGGACCAACTTCATTAAGAGTAATACTATACTTCTTTAAATCCTCATCGGGGTTTAATGGACTCATATTAGTGTCAAGTATATGAGAATGGGAAAAGTTACTTGTTGTTGGAACTAAATTCAATAGACCGTCATATTCAGTTTTGGTTTTTTTTACAGATAAGTCTATTTCAACACCATCTTGTACATCATTATTAATAGATGGACGTTTTGATTTTATCACAGAACTTTTAATACTTGTATCTACAACTGCAGATAGACAAGGAGATTGAGGATTCGAGCAAGGAGGTGATATGACAATTTTTTTACTTATGGTCATCAGCACTGCCGCAGTCTCTAATTGCTGCTGCAAATTCTTGTATTGTTCAACGTCTGCAACTTTTTTATGTAATTCCACATTTTTATCGACTTCAAAAATATTATCCGCTTCTTTAGGATTAAGTGTCACAGCATTAACTATCGACTCAGATTCACTTTTGTCAACAGACTGTTGAGAATTTTCGAACATGTTTGAATGTATTATATGCGTACGAGTGTCTTTAATTTTGTATTCATTTAGGTGACCCTTTTCCTTACTAGACCTTAATCTCTCGTCATGAATGGCTTGCCGTTGGCTGTATCTTGATTTTGATGATTTGCTCAGCTCAGTCAGTGCCTTAGCAGCTATTGCTTCCGATGAAGACTTCAAAATTGCATCCAATTTAAGTTCCAGACTGTTTGAGTTCTAGAAAAAACATACATTTTATTTACTTCAATAATTGAGATGATCAAATTATAAACACAGATTGTATCTAAATAGAATTATCATAATTCTTTGAATATAAATCTAAGAAGGTTGCATTCTGGCGCCGCTTCTGCATAACATCTAGAGCTCCACGAGCGACAAAAATATATGTTACAAATAAAGTGCCCTAAGAGCGCCCATGAAGTCTCACAATACTGCCGAACGAAAACAACGATCTCGTTAACTACAAAAGAGGTCTGAAATTTCATATATATATTATAAAAAAAAAAAAACAAGTAAGAAAACTTTAGTCGGGCGTCCCGACTAGGATATACCTTGAACCCCGTGCTATCTAAGTTTTTTCAAAATACCGCAGAGTTTGCATTTAGTATAAACATACAAAGTTAAATTCAATTCAATTTAATATTTTGAGCAAATAACGCCATCCATGTTTCGGATTCAATAGCCATCTAGTGGAAATATGCACACTAAAAACTTAGAATTTGCTAGATACGCATTTTAATAGGTTTGTGTGTCTGTATGTACATGTATAGGAAAACAGTATGCTTAGCGCTTCTGGTCACATGTGTTTGCCGATTGGCCAAATGTTATGTATGTTTAATAACTTCTGTGCGACTAAATGGATTTTAATGAACTTTCAACATATGATCTACACATTTTATTACAATTCTTCCAATTTTCAGCCGGTATCCAAAATTGAAGAAAAATAAAAATTGAAATAAATAAACATAAAACTAACAAAAACAAGTAAGAGTGCTCTAGACAAGACTGGTCGACTAGGAGATCCCCTGAACCCTACGAAGAACCGCGATTCCTAGGAACCGTTAACACTCTTCGTTACTTTTATATGTATGTAGCAAGTAACACACACACACATACAGAAGCACGCATGCAAGTACATAAGAGAGTTGTGTTTTCGTGGAGTACGGCCGCTAATGTAAAGTGTTCCTCGGAAACATCGATGAAATCTGCTTTCACTGCAAAAAATAAGTCGTGTTAATAAACGTGTATGCTGCGGGCGCGGCGCACCTAACCAAACAAACGGCGGTCACAACTGACTTACTGTGCGGCAAAACGCGGAGTATTTCAGTGGCGGTTGATGCCAATAGCTCTGGAGCAGGGAGTAGGTATTGGTGGTGTTGTGGTATTAGTAGCGTCAGCTTCGATTTTTTCCATTTTCGCGCGAAAAGTTGTAAAAATTTTGACACGTCTAGGTAAACAAACAGCATCAGGTGCACTCACTCTAACAGCTGTTAGTAGTGCTGGAAACTGCAGCGGACAATCAGCTGCTCACCAAAAATTTGGTGTGCTGCTGAGTCTTAGCAAAGACAGCAACCTAAACGCTAGAATGCAGTTGCATACTTTCGTGCTCGCTGAGTATTTGAGCTGAGTTTTTAGTGTAAGCTTCCAGACAGCAAAAAAATCAGTTGTTGCCCACTACAGGCTTCTCGCCTTGGTAGTCGGTGTACGATGGAGGGTAGAAGGGAGGAAGAGCTGCAAGCCTTTGCGAGCCGCTCTGCATTGCAGCGATCACCGCCGCAACAGCAGGCAGGGCCACAGCAGATGGCTTCAACCACATTGAAGGGCACTATCCAGCAGAAAGGAGCAGCACTTGAGGGCCTGACGGCTTTATTCGGGGCCAGCGGCATATAACTGTGCCAATGAGAGAGGAGCTAGTCAGGATAGTTAAGCTTCACGAGGCGGCGGAGTTGCTCTGCAACCGCAGGGTCAGAAACTGCGAGGTGCAGACAACACCGCATTTTAAAGTCGCCATAGAGAATGCCCTCCAGGCAACAATACGCCTAAACGCTCGAGAGACGTTGCCCTTGAGAAAAGGAGGACTCCCCAAAAAATCTAGGCCCAATGGGCACAGTGAAGTGGGAGCAAAGAAGCCAAGGGCTCCACAGACAGTCTCGGTAGGGTCGAATCAGGCAGTGTAGCAGGCCAGAGCAGGGAACTGGACGGAGGTTAAGGGGCGCAAACAGCACCAAAACGACCAAGGGCAGAGGCAAATTAAGGAGTAGAGGGATGTAGTTATGCTGACATGCTGAAAGTTGTCAGAACAGATCCGAGCCTTATTAGTGGGGATGTCCAGGGGATCAGGAAGACAGCAAAGGGCGATTTATTGCTGCAGCTGAGCAAGAAGCCCGAGCATAGTGCTGAGGTGCTCCAGGAGGCTGTTGGCAAGGCCTTGGGCGAACGCGTGGTGGTTAAAACACTTACCGAGTCCGTGCAAATCGATATCCGCGATCTGGACGAACTAGCGAGCAAGAGGAGCTAGTCAAGGCGATTAAGAATGCGCTGAAAGACAGCTCGCTCTCGATGGACGCCATTAAATCTCTACGTCCAGCATTCGGGGGCAGCAAAGAGCCACAGTCGTCCTCCCAGTTGCCAAGGTCAGAGTGCTGGTCAAGCTCGATAAAAAAACCGCGTTGGATGGGTCGTCTGCCGTATCCGAGCTGTGTTCGTGCGCGCACGATACGGCAGCATATGGATATATAGCTGTTACCTAGCCCCCAGCATGCAGATTAATGAATTCGCGGAGGTGTTCGACGAGCTAGCTGAGGACGTAAGAGGCCGGAAGGCCATCAATGCATGGGCGACTGGCGACTTCAATGCATGGGCCATGGAATGGGGCAGCCTTTCAACAAATGCTAGAGGTCACACTCGCGTCGCTGGACGTGGCTCTGCTCAACTCTGGCCACGAGTTCACATTCAGTACAGCTGGACATGGCTCCATAATCAACCTTACATTCGTCGCTTCGTACCTCTTTCGAGAGGCAACATAGAGTCTCAGCGAAAGCTATACAGGCAGCGATCACTCTGCGCTTCTATTCACAATCGGCGAGCCATCTAGCAGGGCGCCAACTTTGTGGAGGGAAAGGTATCACCTGGATACATTCAACCCGACAGTCTTCTCGGAGGGCATCCGGTCGCTGAGCACATCTGGCAACGCTGAGGCCAAAGCTTGCCAGATGACTAGCCAAATACAGAGCGCCTGCAACGCTAGCATGCAGCGGCGCAAGCAGTTCACGCATCTCCAAGCGCCTATGTACTGGTGGAATGAGCAGATAAGCATCTTCCGGAGTATATGCGTACACGCGAGACGAAGCTGTCAGCGGGCTCGTGGAAGGCCTCCGTTCGCTGAAAAGCAGGCGGCTTACCAGGTGGCAAGACGGCAACTGAAGAAGGCCATTCGGACTAGTAAACGGGACTACTTCCTAGATCTATGCGACTCCGCCAAGCTGACCCTTGGGACAGAGCATACAAAACGGTAGTCAAAAGACTTTACAAACAAATGCAGCCTACGGGCGCTAAAGCTGCCCATTGCTCTGCAACCAAGAAACGTTCCCTGGAGAATGGAAGATCCAGAACCTGGTATTGCTACCCAAGGCTAGAAAACCACCGGAGAAGCCATCATCCTACAGCCCAATTTGTCTTTTGGACACCTTGGGAAAGGTGTTCGAAAAATTGGTCTGTTCCAGGCTGGAAGCCGCAATCGCAAGCGCTGGCGGCCTCCCCAAACTAATTTGGGTTCCGGAAAGCCATGTTAACGACGGATGCGTTGAGCAAAGTGGTTGGCCTCGAAACCTCCACCATACAATGTAATAGATGGAAACACGGTTCGAAGCAGTATTGCATCATAGCGACTCTAGATGTGAAGAATGCATTCAACACAGCTAGCTGGGGTATGATACTAGATGCCCTGGCACAATATAATATCCCTAAATATCTTAAAGAGATAATAAAGAGCTACTTCAGATTATGTACAATACGATTGAGGGAGTCCAAGCTCACATAGTGTAAAGAATCACTTCTGGAGCCTCTCCTATGGAATACTATGTACGACGGTCTATTGCGCCTGGAGCTACTAGTGGGTGCGCACACCATTGGCTTTGCTGATGATGTCGCCGTCGTCGCCATAGGAAAGGAGCTAAAAGATACAGAGGATATGTGCAGCGCAAGTATCAACCGCATTCGAGACTGGTTGACAAGAGCTGGACCTAGCGGCCCACCAAACGGAGGTCGCAAGTCGCAGTCGCAAGAAAGTGGAAACGGTCCACATAAAGATTGGCAACATCAGTGAGGCAACATCAAGTGAGTCAAAGAGGGCAATAAAGTATCTTGGGGTCATGATCGACACAAGATTGACTTTCCGTGAGCACTTGGAGTATGTGCATAAAAAAACCGCCGATTCGTGTAGACGGCTTCTTCTTATGAGCGTCTTGAAATCCATCATCCTATACGCAGCGCCAATCTGGTCAAGAGCAATGGCCACTCCCAGCTATATTAGAAGTATTTGAGCCACCTATAGATTAAGCGCAATCCGAGTCAGCTGTTCATTCTGAACAGTCTCAGACGACGCGGCGCTTGTCATAGCCGGAATGCTTCCACTGGAGCATCTGGTCTCCGAAGTCGTGGAGCGTAGTACAAACGTCCCAGCAGCCCACAGGAGCATCTATCACAATATACTTTAAAATAATTCTTAAATCCCCACTGCCCCAAAAATTATTTAGTTATTTTGTATTAATAAAATATTCTTTTCAAACATATATATATAATTTAACAAATCAAAAGACAAGGTCAAAGGTCACAAAGTCATTATGTGATTTGCCACGCCACCAGTGGCCGTAGACATATATTTTTTGGCATGTTCAAGGAGTGGGCGTTCAGGAGTATAACTGTAAAGTTTGGATGCTTACATTAAAAAAATGCGAAGATTACAGGTTATTTTTTTGTAAGTCACGCATCTTTGGTGCTTAACAATAATTTTTCGAGAAGCGATAGAGGAGGTAACTTAGCATCTAATTTTGAAGCTTCTAGCATTAAAACTGTGGGAGATATACGCTGATATTAGTTGCCACGCCCCTGTGGGCGTAGATATATCCGCCAAACCTTTTAGATTTTGGGATGTTAACAAGAGTATTTATACCAAGTTTCAGGGCTCTAGCATCAATAGTGCTCAAAATATAACAGAATTAGTAAAATCACTAGATATTCAGATCCGATTTGCCACGCCCCTAGTAGCCGTGGGCATACATTTGGCGATTTTATAGGATCGTAACAGTAACCCACGTTACTATATATATATATATATATATATATATATAAAGTAACGTGGGTTACTGTTACGATCCTATAAAGATCGCCCAAAAATTGTATATATATGTATATATATATATATATATATATTCTATCACGCGCAGATCGAGTTTGTTTTAAAAAAAAATCGATAAATGTTGCTGTTTTAATGTTATAGCATAGCATGTGATTGTGTGTGCGTGCTTCTTTATTTGTATGTGTAGCTTGTAATGTCCATACATATATATTAATGAATCGGAGAATGTTCGAAGTATCGGTTCATCGCAGGGCACTGGGTATCTCCTAGTCGAGCGGTTTCGACTAGAGTTTTCTTATTTGTTTTATTTTTTATTTTTATTTGAACCCGTTTAAAATGAGAAATCAGGGTGTAATGGTTTTGTTTTCATTTATTTATTTTGTTTTACTAAAATTTTGTTTCATAATAAATACAGCTGCAGTCAGAAAAACAGTGGTTCGACTGAACACCAAATGTTGGACTGCAAAATTTTTGATAGCAGGTTGATACGAATATTAAGTTTGGCCTATATTCTTATTATTTAAAAAGGTAGTTCTCTACAAACTTGAGGAGTTTTCACTTTAGGGCTTTAAAACGTAAAATTTTCAAAAAATGGCCCTTCATTAAAATAGTAGCATGCTATGGAGTCGATGAGATCCTAGCCGCGCTTCAGTTGAAGTGGTGTCTGCTATTAATTGGACAATTTCTGTGAATTTTGCATATTGAAATTTTTGAGGCATGTCAATATTTTGAGAAAATGGGTCCTTGTCAAGGACTTTTGGCGAATGAATTATGTTACTTAAGACGACAACGAACTGTGAGATCCGAAATTTATTTAATATAATTCGTTTTTAGTTTCTTTTTCTGGAGCTAACGGACTAATCTTACCTTAGTGAATGTGAATGGCGCTAAATATCATTGGATTTGTGTATCCAACAATATTTTCAATTTTTTATATAAGTTTCTCTTTAATTTTGAGGTAAAATTTTCTATTCAGTCGAGAAATGCTTTCCCTCCCACTAAAAGAAAACAATTAATAAAACTCTAGTCGGGCGTCCCAAGTAGGAGATCCTCTGAACCCCGTGCGATCTGCGTTTTTCAAAATACCGCAGAGTTTGCAATTAGTATAAACACACAAAATTTAAATTAATTCAATTTTAAATTTTTTGCCAATAGCGCCATCTATGTTTCTATAGGTGATAATTCGCAAACCATAGCGTTATCTAATGGACTGCATGTCACTAAAACTTGCGGCTTTTAGAACTTGCTGGATACACACGATACAATGCGTGTGTAGGTATGTGTATATGTGCACACGTTTAGAAAAACAGTCTGTGCTTAGCGCTGCTGGTTGCATGTGTGTGCCGAATGATAACTTAATAACTTTCTGTGCGATTTAATGGATCTTAATGAAATTTTCAGCATATGATCTACACATTTTATTAAAATTTTCTAATTTGCATCCGGTATCCAATATTTAAGAAAAACCAAAATTGCATAAAAATGACAAAAAGTAAAAAAAAAAAACAAGTAGGAACGTTGCAGTCGGACGCAACCGACAGCGAAATACTATTTCTCGTCCCAGCAGCCCACTGGGGCATCTATCACATTATATTTTTATACCCTGAACCCATTGAAAATGGGAAATCAGGGTATAATGTTTTTGTTGAAATGTATGTAACAGGCAGAAGGAGGCGTGGCAGACCCCGTAAAGTATATATATTCTTGATCAGGATGACAAGCCGAGTTGATATAGCCATGTCCGTCTGTCCGTCTGTCCGTATGTATGAACGCGTCGTTCTCAGAACCTACAAGAGCTAGAGACTTGAAATTTTTATGTAGGTTCCTGTATAGCACGAAAAGATCGAGTTTGTTTCAGAAATTCGATTACTGTTATCGTTTTATTGTTATCGATTAAAAACGAAAATCTAAATTAAGCTATAAAATTCTATCTAAATCATCTTTCTAGCTAGAGTCTTCAAATTTTGCATTTAGTGTAATGTAAGCCTTACGCAATTTCGGTTTTTGTTTAATTTTGGGTGCCACGCCCCTTCGCCTCAAATTTGTAACTCCCGTATATCAAATACTAGAGACTTGTGCTTTGGCACATACATACATATGGATGACATCGTTGGTCTAGAAAAAAGTTATTAAACATTTAATTTCCCATAACATTGCCATGCAAAGCAGCCAAAGAACAGCTGACGCAACGACTTGCGCTTGTGTATGCGTGAGCCTGTGTATGTGTGTGTGTATGTTTTGCTTGTAATGAACGTATATATGCATGTGTATATAAAAGAAATTAAGAATGCTTGGAATAGCGGTTCTTCGCAGGGTTCAGGGTATACCTAGTCGAGCGGTCTCGACTAGAGTTTTCTTACTTGTTTTAAATTAACCTTAAATCCTCACTGTCGCCGCTCAAATAAGCTGGCGATTAAAATTTTCATTGGAGGTGGCCAGACAGTTTCAATTTGGATAGAAGCTTAAAGCCATTACCTTAGCAAAAACACGCACCTAAATCGAGAGAAATGGCATCTCTCCAAATAAGAGAGGTGGCAACTCTCAAAACGAGAGAAGTGGCAACTCTGAAAATGTGATACAAGTTCGTTGGCGAGCGTAGAGGTTGGCTCGACCCCGGTGCGGTCATGTTGATATTTTTGTTTTATTATACCCTGAACCCATTGAAAATGGGAAATCAGGGTATGTTTTTGTTGAAATGTATGTAACAGGGAGAAGGATGCATGGCAGACCCCATAAAGTATATATATTCTTGATCAGGGAGACAAGCCGAGTTGATATACCCATGTCCGTCTGTCTTTAGCATCAATAGTGCTCAAAATATAACTAAATTTGTAAAAATCATTATATTGCCACATCCGATTTTCACACCCTAGTGCGCGTGGCCATATAATTTTTTGTCGATCTTTATAGGATCGTAACAATAACTCACGTGCCAGCGTAATAACTTCTGTATGACTAATCTACATATTTTATTTATTTTTTTCCAATTCAAAAAAAATGCAAACTCATTCATATATTGTTTAAACTTTAGCCTTTAATCTAAATATTTGAGGAAATTTAAAGCTGGTATACAAAATTTAACAAATGCCCAAATTAAACATAAAACTAATAAAAACAAGTAAGAACCCCTAACATTCTCCGTTACTTTTATATGTACATATGTAGCAAGCAACACACACACACACACACACACACACACACACACACACACACACACACACACACACACACACACACACACACACACACACACACACACACACACACACACACACACACACACACACACACACACACACACACACACACACACACACACACACAGACGCACACACACACACAGACGCACACACACACACAGACACACACACACACACAGACGCACACACACACACAGACGCACACACACACACAGACGCACACACACACACAGACGCACACACACACACAGACGCACACACACACACAGACGCACACACACACACAGACGCACACACCACACAGACGCACACACACACACAGACGCACACACACACACAGACGCACACACACACACACAGACGCACACACACACACAGACGCACACACACACACAGACGCACACACACACACACAGACGCACACACACACACAGACGCACACACACACACAGACGCACACACACACACAGACGCACACACACACACAGACGCACACACACACACAGACGCACACACACACACAGACGCACACACACACAGACGCACACACACACAGACGCACACACACACACAGACGCACACACACACAGACGCACACACACACACAGACGCACACACACACACAGACGACACACACACACACAGACGCACACACACACACAGACGCACACACACACACAGACGCACACACACACACAGACGCACACACACACACAGACGCACACACACACACAGACGCACACACACACACAGACGCACACACACACACAGACGCACACACACACACAGACGCACACACACACACAGACGCACACACACACACAGACGCAGGAGAGAGAGTTGTGTTTTCGTGGAGTACGGCTGCTTATGTAAAGTGTTCCTCGGAAACATCGATGAAATCTGTTTTCACTGCGAAAAAATAAATCGTGTTAATAAAAGTGTATGCTGCGGGCGCGGCGCACCTAACAATACAAACGGCGGTCACAACTGACTTACTGAGCGGCAAAACGCGGAGTATTTCAGTGGCGGTTGATGCCAATAGCTCTGGAGCGGGAGTAGGTATTGGTGGTGTGGTGGTATTAGTAGCGTCAGCTTCGATTTTTCCATTTCCGCGCGAAAAGTTGTAAAAAGTTTAGACACGTCTAGGCAAACAAACAGCATCAGGTGCACTCACTCTAACAGCTGTTAGTAGTGCTGGAAACTGCAGCGGACAAACAGCTGGTCACCAAAAATTTGGGTGCTGCTGAGTTTTAGCAAAGACAGCAACCTAAACGCTAGAGTGCAGTTAGAGCTACTAAAAGTAGTGCATACTTTCGGGCTCGCTGAGTATTTGAGCTGAGCTTTCTAGTGTAAGTCTTTAGGCTTAACTGAAGCTTCCATACAGCAATAAAAATCAGTTGTTGCCCACTACAGGCTTCTCGCCTTGGTAGTCGGTGCATGATGGAGGGTAGAAGGGAGGAAGAGCTGCAAGCCTTTGCGAGCCGCTCTGCATTGCAGCGATCACCGCCGCAACAGCAGGCAGGGCCACAGCAGAAGGCTTCAACTACACTGAAGGGCACTATCCAGCAGATAGGAGCAGCTCTTGAGGGCCTGACGGCTTTATTCGGGGGCCAGCGGCACTAACTGTGCCAATGAGAGAGGAGCTAGCCAGGATAGTTAAGCTTCACGAGGCGGCGGAGTTGCTCTGCAACCGCAGGGTCAGAAACTGCGAGGTGCAGACAACACCGCACTTTAAAGTCGCCATAGCGAATGCCCCTCCAGGCAACAACACGCCTAAACGCTCCAGGGACGTTGCCCCTGAGCAAGGAGGACTCCCCAAAAATCTAGGCCCAATGGGCACAGTGAAGTGGGAGCAAAGAAGCAAAAGGCGCCACAGACAGCGTCGGCAGGGTCGAATCAGGCAGTGCAGCAGGCCAGAGCAGCGAACTGGACGGAGGTTAAGGGGCGCAAACAGCACCACAAACGACCAAGGACAGACGCTATTACGGTTTCTGGAGTAGAAGGTTGTAGTTATGCTGACATGCTGAAAGTTGTCAGAACAGATCCGAGCCTTAAGCATCTTAGTGGGGATGTCCAGAGAATCAGAAAGACAGCAAAGGGCGATTTATTGCTGCAGCTGAGCAAGAAGCCCGAGCATAGTGCTGAGGTGCTCCAGGAGGCTGTTGGCAAGGCCTTGGGCGAACGCGCGGTGGTTAAAACCCTTACCGAGTCCGCGCAAATCGAGATCCGCGATCTAGACGAACTGGCGAGCAAAGAGGAGCTAGTCGAGGCGATTAAGAATGCGCTGAAAGACAGCTCGCTCTCGATGGACGCCATAAAATCCCTGCGTCCAGCTTTCGGGGGCAGCAAAGAGCCACAGTCGTCCTCCCAGTTGCCAAGGCCAGAGCGCTGGTCGAGCTCGCCAAAATCCGCGTTGGATGGGTCGTCTGCCGTATCCGAGCTGTGGAGCAGCCAAACGCTGCTTCAAATGCCTGGACTATGGGCACATCGCTGCTAACTGCAAAAGCGAATGCGACCTGAAAGGTGCTTGCTTCAGGTGCGGATTGATGGGTCACGCAGCTAAAAGCTGCGAAAAGCCACCAAATGCAGTCTCTGCGTCCGCAAATGCGAAAAGCAGACGGATCATGCGGCGGGTAGCTTTAAGTGCCCATCATATCGCGAAGCTGTCCAAAAAATGAAATGTTAAGATTTCTACAGCTAAACCTGAATCACTGCATAGCTGCTCAAGACCTACTAGAGCAGACAGCGAGAGAAAAACTAATAGAGATAGCTTTCCTCAGCGAGCCCCATCACTGCATGACCTGCTGTCCCAGGTCATGGGCTACAGACACCAGTGGCAAAGCAGCGTTGTGGAAATGCGGCAACTCAGCGACTGCGCTTGCAGATGTCAAGTCTTGTAACGGGTTCGTGCGCGCACGATACGGCAGCATATGGATATATAGCTGCTACCTGGCCCCAGCATGCAGATTAATGAATTCACGGAGGTGCTCGACGAACTAGCCGAGGACGTAAGAGGCCGGAAAGCCATCATAGCTGGCGACTTCAACGCATGGGCCATGGAATGGGGCAGCCTTACAACAAATGCCAGAGGTCGCTCTACTGGAGATCTTCGCGACGCTGGACGTGGCTCTGCTCAACTCTGGCCACGAGTTCACATTTAGTAGAGCTGGACACGGCTCCATAATCGACCTTACATTCGTCGCTTCGTCCCTCTTTCGAGACGCAACATGGAGCATCAGCGAAAGCTATACGGGCAGCGATCACTTGCGCTTCTATTTTCAATCGGCGAGCCATCTGGCAGGGCGCCAACTCTGTGGAGGGAAGGGTATCGCCTGGATACATTCAACCCGACAGCCTTCTCGGAGGGCATCCGGTCGCTGGGCACATCTGGGAACGCTGAGGCTAAAGCTTGCCAGATGACTAGCCAAATACAGAGCGCCTGCAACGCTAGCATGCAGCGGCGCAAGCAGTTCACGCATCTCCAAGCGCTTATGTACTGGTGGAATGAGCAGATAAGCAACTTCCGGAGTATATGCGTACACGCGAGACGAAGCTATCAGCGGGCTCGTGGAAGGCCTACGTTCGCTGAAAAGCAGGCGGCTTACCAGGTGGCAAGACGGCAGCTGAAGAAGGCCATTCGGACTAGCAAGCGGGACTACTTCCTAGATCTATGCGACTCCGCCGAAGCTGACCCCTGGGGCAGAGCATACAAAACGGTAGTCAAAAGACTTTACGCTGGCAAACAAATGCAGCCCACGGATCGATTAGAGCTTAAGTCAATCGTGGAGTGCTATTCCCAGATAGACTGAGCTCCATTCATGGTCGCGACTCTACATCAGCAAGCCAGGATTTGAGCAGCTCTGATGCAGCTCTAGTTACTGATGAGGAAGTTATGGCTGCAGCCAGGAAACTAAGACCCAACTCTGCCCCTGGCCCAGACGGGATTCCCAATAGGGCTCTAAAGCTGGCCATTGCTCTACAACCAGGGGCGTTTACTGAGTTATTTAATACATGTTTAACTCAAGAAACGTTCCCTGCAAGATGGAAGATACAGAACCTGGTATTGCTACCCAAGGCTGGAAAACCACCGGAGGACCCATCATCCTACAGACCAATTTGTCTCTTGGACACCTTGGGAAAGGTGTTCGAAAAATTGGTCTGTTCCAGGCTGGAGGCCGCAATCGCAAGCGCTGGCGGCCTGTCCCCAAACCAATTTGGGTTCCGGAAAGCCATGTCGACGACGGATGCGTTGAGCAAAGTTGTTGGCCTCGCAACCACCGCCATACAAGGTACCAGATGGAAGCACGGGTCGAAGCAGTATTGCATCATAGCGACTCTAGATGTGAAGAATGCATTCAACACAGCTAGCTGGGATATGATACTAGATGCACTGGCACAATATAATATCCTAAATATCTTAAAGAAATAATAAAGAGCTACTTCAGAGGAAGGACACTTATGTACAATACGAGTGAGGGAGTCCAAACTCACATAGTGTCAGCTGGAGTCCCCCAAGGATCAGTTCTGGGGCCTCTTCTATGGAATGCTATGTACGACGGCGTACTGCGCCTGGAGCTACCAGTGGGTGCGCACACCATTGGCTTTGCTGATGATGTCGCCGTCGTCGCCATAGGAAAGGAGCTGAAAGATACTGAGGATATGTGCAGCGCAAGTATCAGCCACATTCGAGACTGGTTGACAAAAGCCGGACTTGACCTAGCGGCCCACAAAACGGAGGTCGTCCTAGTCAGCAGTCGCAAGAAAGTGGAAACGGCCCATATAAAGATTGGCAACATCAGTATTGCGTCAAAGAGGGCGATTAAGTATCTTGGAGTAATGATTGACACCAGGTTGACCTTCCGTGAGCACTTGGAATACGTGCATAAAAAGCAGCCGATTCGTGTAGAGCACTCTCCCGAATCATGCTGAACACAGGGACCAAAGCAACAACGACGCCTTCTTCTTATGAGCGTCTTGAGGTCCATCATCCTTTACGCAGCGCCAATCTGGTCAAGAGCAATGGCCCTCCCAGCTACAGTAGAGGTATTCGAGCCACCTATAGATTAAGCGCAATCCGAGTCAGCTGTTCATTCCGAACAGTCTCAGACGACGCTGCGCTTGTCATAGCCGGAATGCTTCCACTGGAGGATCTGGTCGCCGAAGTCGTGGAGCGCAGTACAAACGAACCTGTACGCGGCTCGCGTAATGCATCCAGGGCGAATAGCATTTCACGATGGCAGAGAAAATGGGACACCTCGACGAAAGGACGATGGACGCACTCGCTCATACCGCAGCGAACCATGGGTCAATCGTAAGCATGGCGAGATTAATTTCTATCTTTCACAGATTCTCTCTGGACACGGATGCTTCCGCAGCTATTTGAAGCGGTTTGGCCACGACGACTCAGATGAGTGTAACTGGTGTGGACAAGGAGTAGTGGAAGACGCTAACCACGCAATCTTCGAGTGTGGACGCTTCGACGAGGAGAGGAGTGCCCTCGAGGCATCAGCGGGCCGCTCTATCAGACGGACAACGTGGTCGCGTTCATGCTGGAGTCTGAGGCAGCTTGGAACCAAATCAGTTCCTTCGCTGCTCTAATAATGGTAGAGCTTCGCAGAGTTGAGCGAAGCCGACAACTAGCAACTAACTAATGTTTAAAATAGCGCAAATGCTTGCGAAGCAATGCTTTACGGCAGTCCCGCAAACATCGAGCGTTATTTTATACTCAATTTTTTGATGTATTTAGTTTTTAAGAGCAATAAAATGAATATAAAAAAAAAAAACACACACACAGACGCACACACACACACAGACGCACACACACACACACAGACGCACACACACACACAGACGCACACACACACACAGACGCACACACACACACAGACGCACACACACACACAGACGCACACACACACACAGACGCACACACACACACAGACGCACACACACACACAGACGCACACACACACACAGACGCACACACACACACACAGACGCACACACACACACACAGACGCACACACACACACAGACGCACACACACACACAGACGCACACACACACACAGACGCACGCACAAGCACACAGTCTACTAACTGTTCATTTTGACTCAGCAATTGCGTTCAGTCTGCAACCCGCCGATAATATGAGATATTAACTTTTGTAACTTTTTTCGTAGACGTTTTGGATCAAACTTGTAGAGCGTGATCATGTCATTCATATGTATGTAAGTGCCAAGTCTCTGGTACTTGAAATACGTATTTTACAAATTTGTGGCGAAGGGGGCACGCCCCCTTCCAAAATTTAACAAAATTCCAAAACTCCTCGAAGAGGAGACCCCCTGAACCTGCATGTACATTACAATCAACATATGTATACTCGGACAAGCAAACGCTCTGATAACAGAGCAGACTGCGCTTAGGCAGCAAGACGCGAATGTTATGAGAAATTAAACGCCTGATAACTTCTTTCGTAGACTATTTTTTTTTTTAAATCAAACTTTCAAAACGTGATTATTTAATTAATATGTATGTATTTGCCAAAAGTCTCTAGAATTTGAAATATATGCTTTGAAAATTTAAGGCGAAGGGGCGTGGCATCTAAAATTTAACAAAATCAAGATTTTTATAAAACACATAAAACTTAAAGCATAGCATAGAATAGTATAACTGAGTATCGATTTTTTAGTCAAACTGGATCTGCGCGCCCATACAGGTACTTTACAGGTTATTTTATGGTTAGTCATAGATCATACAACATACAATTTTTAATCTTCTAGCACTAAAATTGTATTAGATATAAGCCCATACGGTGTTCCATGCCCCCTACGCGCGTATATATAGATATATGTTATATATACGCCGTGAACCTGGACATATATTTTGGTCGATTTTTATTGGATCGTAAGAGTACCTATCGTGCCAAATTAGGTCTAGCTCTATAACTTTCGATGGTTCAGTTTTATCCAATTCGCCACACCGCGTGGATAGTGAATATAAAATGCCGGAAAATTCATTTTCCGATTCGGCACGCCTCTAATGGGCGAATTAGGAAAATCCTCAGGGTATACACGAGTATAATCTCTAACTTTAATAGCGTAGAAATGGGTTGCATTCATACGGACAGACGGACGAAGATACAGATAAACCAGAACACCGTATAGTTTACAAGGGAATAAATGACAGATTGAGGCAAAAAAGATAATTCTTCTCATTTCTTTTTCGTAGCTAGTGTACCGTTCAAGGCCAGTCGGTGTAACACACATACATATTTCAAATTTTTAATATATATCATTTTACACAATCCTTTTAGTTTAGTTTATTACACATATATTTTTATCACATAGTACTTACAATATCGCACGTTTTTGATAATGCAAAAAATCCTTTAAAGCAATGTGTGAATTATGTGCCATGTTTCGAAACTTCCAAAATGAGTCAAGTTTATTACGGCAGTCGTAGCATATAACAGAGGGAAAGCCATCATTTGGAAAAGGCTGAAATATAAATTTAAAAAAAAGTGGATTAAAATAAGTAAAGTATTTAAATAACACATTATTCATCAATAAATAAATAATAAATAATATAGCAACAAGCTGTATGTTGTTATCAGTGATGCCGATTTGGCCTTTTTCCGGACAGATCTGTCCTTTTTTAAGCGCTTTGTCCGGAAAAAATATCAAACGTCCTCTATGTGGAAATCTGTTCTTTTTTCTGAATGCGAATCATTTTCATATTTTCCCAGTTGATCGGTTTCGGATGTAACAGAATTCTATTAATAAACATTGCAGAACAGCTGAACAGAACTTTAACATAAAATATACTAAATTTTTGTACCGTTATTTAATTAAGAAAAGTACCAAAATGAGTATAACAGTAATAAATGGAATTTGATGGGTGCTTTTTAGGTATTATCGATATCGTTTGTACTCTTAATTTAAATAGAAAAGTGAAAAAAATGCCAAAAGAGATTTACAAGCAAAATTTTCGCGTTTGCTGGCTACAGCAGCCAGATGTTAAGCTGTGAATAAGCCGACACATGGCGACAAAAAAAAACATATTCAAAACGCATCGTGCTTCACACAAGCAAAAAAGAAATGTTTTAAGCCGGCGGATTGTACCCAATCCTGTCGCCAGGAAGCTGCATTAGCTGTGTTTATAGCGCAGCATTGTGCGATCGAGCCTATTGATCACCTATCGGAATTGTGCCAAATATATTTTGATGCGAAAAGCTTAAAATTTCACAGAATAAAATGTACAAGTCTTATCAAAAACAACCTGACTGTGCCCTTTAATGACGAATTACGGAAGGACTTGACAAACGAAAAGTTTGGTCTGATAATTAACGAATCTACAGATATAAGTATAACCAAGATTTTGGGTAAGTAACCGTGGTTAATGGTGTAATATATATTTTAAACGTTATGGTAGTTCTAGGGGTTGCTCTGATATATTATAGCGCGTAACGAAAGGAACTTACATCGACGCTTCTGTCAATTATTCGAATCGAAAGTGGAAACCATTGTAAATTCCCTGCTGAAGGAACTTTCCAAGCATAAAATATCTGTATCAAACTTAATAGGTATTGGCACGGACAACGCAAACGATATGGTGGGTAGAAAAAACATCGTTTATACTCAATTAAAGAAGTCGGTGCCATAATTAGTATTGGTTAAATGTGTTTGCCAGTCAGTGCAAATGGCGGTACATGCTGCTTGCAAGCAGGTGATGCCCGAAGTCTCGAGCTTATTATAAGTTCTGTAAGAGTTTAAGTAGGCACTTTGTAGTAAATATATTACATCTTTATATGTAATTATAGCATATTTATTTAAATACATGTCATTTAATTTAATATATCTCAAGGCTCCACTTAAAATCACCACAGTTGTTGATACGCGATGGTTATCTATTGAAAATGCAGTCAAACGTATTTTGATACAATGGATTGAGCTAAAATTGCATTTCCAAACTGCATCCTTGAGAGAAAAATGCCATAAAGCGCACTTATTGATGGATTTGTACAATTACGTTAATTATTTGTACTTGTCATAGTTGAAGCCTATTCTCGATGATATACAGCGCATTAACAAAAATTTTCAGTCAGGATAATTCCATCCGGCATAGAAGTGGATGTTTTTGAGGAAAACTTTGCAAATCATATAAAACGCGCTTTATATTTAGGATTTGAATTTGAGTCAAATTTGAAAACGTTTATAGAAACAAGTAAGAAAACTCTAGTCGGGGGTCCCGACTAGGAGATACTCTAAACCCCGCGCTATCTGCGTTTTTTGAAATACTGCATAATTCGCATTTCGTATGAACGCACAGAAAACTAAATTCAATTCATTTTCAATTGTTTAGCTTATAGCGCCATCTATGGTTCGATAGAATAGTGTCATCACTGTTTCGATTTATTGAACAGCTGATAATTAGCAAATCATAGCGCCATCTATTGGAAATATGTACACTAAAACTTGCGGGTTTTAGAATTTGCTAGATGCACGCAGCTCAATGTGTATGTGTGCATGTGTGCACATGTATAGGAAAACAATTTGCTTTGCGTTGCTGGTCACGTGTTTGGCCGATTGGCCAAATGTTTTGTTTAATAACTTCTGCGCGAATTAATGGATTTGAATGAAATTTTCAGCTTATGTTCAACATATTTTATTAAATTTTTTCCAATTTTTAAAAATGTAAACCCATTCATTTACTGGCTTTAAGTGCAACTAACCTCAATTTAAATATTAAGGGAAATTTGGAGCCGGTATCCAAAATATAACAAAAATCAAAATTAGATAAAATAAATATAAAATTTAGAAAAAAATTGGGGACTCTAGCTATAAAGACGTGGGAGATATAATTTTATAACAAACATTCGATAATGTTTTTAATCGACTTTTTAACAAACTCGATCTTTTTGTGCTATTCACGGACCTACATAAAAAATTTCGGGTCTCTAGCTCTTATAGGTTCTGAGAACGACGCTTTCATACATACGGACAGACGGATATGGCTATATCAACTCGTCTTGTCTCCTGATCAAGAATATATATCTGCCACGCCTCCTTCTGCCTGTTACATACATTTCAACAAAAACATTATACCTGATTTCCCATTTTCAATGGGTTCAGGTATAAAAATCGATGACGCAACAGAGCAGACAATCCGGTTAACCTGCACAGATTTTGTTATCAAGTTGATTGATCAGCTTAAGCAGAGGTATGTATGAAAATATTAGTTATTATTTATGTGCTACAAATATTAATGGATTTAGATCGGTGAACAACTATGAAATTTTAAAACAAATTGACCTACCGAAACTAAATCTAAAATACATCATGCAGCTAGTAAAATGGGAGAATGTAAAAAATAGTTCGAAATTTTGGACAGAAGTTAAAAGATATCGGGATTCGGCAGGCAACAACCCGTTTTCAGAGCTGACAATGCTTTCGTTGCCATGGTCGAACGCGGAGGTCGAAAGGGTGTTTAGCCAAGTAAATTTGGTTAATACAAAATTGAGGAACCGTCTTGGCATAGAGCTGTAAAATGCCATTTTGACCGTCAGGTAAATATATAAATACATTATACATTATTGCAATTATGTACCTGAATTTTGAAATCTTCAGATTCGGATTGCGTTGGTACAAGTTATGTTGCAATAATTATAAATTGCCAGAAGAGTGTTTTGTTCGTATAGGATCAATGGCGACATACGAGTCCAGGAAGAGGCCACTGATCATTTTATTGATAATACCTTAAGATTATTAGAATAAAATACAAATAAATATAAATTTAAAACAAAAAAAATTTTGTCCTCTTTTCTGTCCTTTTTTATTAAATTTTTAGCCTGTTTTTCGTATTTTCCGGACATTTTGTCCTTTAAAAAATTGGCATTACTGGTTGTTATATCCGGAACCCATTGAAAATGAATAAAAAAGGAGTTTCAATGGGTTCAGGTATAAAAGCTATGGCAGATATGTCTACACCCATAGTGGGCGTGGCAAAGCGGGTCAAATTGTATCTTCTACAGTTCTAAAGCTAGAACGCCCAAATTTGGCACGTGAGTTACTGCTACGATCCTATAAAGATCGCACAAACAATTTTATGGCGTAGCAAATCGGATCGGAATATTATATATTTTGAGCACTGTTGATGCTAGAGACTTGAGACTTGGTATATATACTCGGGTTAACATTCCATGATCGAAAAGTTATGGCGAATATATCTAAGCGCACATGGGGCGTGCTAAATAATATGAGCTTATTTCTCCCACAGTTTTAGTGCTCGAAGCACGTGGAGGTCCATCGAAACCACACCGAAAACACCATCGAAACTGGACTGACGCATTACAAGAATTGCAAAATCCGACTCTTTCAAATCGTTAAGGGTCATTGTATCCGAAATTAATATTATTAACGCTTCTTCAATTAGGAGTAGACTACAAATGGATAAACTACTATCGCAAAAAGGGTTCTTTTGATGCGCACAAAAATTTGATGATGGGGCAAAATTTTGTTAAAGACCACATTACATAGGCAGGATCTGAAGGTCAAAAAAGTGGCGTAATATCCTATTTAGCGACGAAACCAAAATTTGTCTTTTTTGGAAATGACTATTCCAGACATGTAAGACGCCCCAAAGGCAAAAAATTTGATCCTTACGCCACTATGCCCATTGGGGGCGTGACAAATCAAATCGGAAAAATCTGCAGCTTTTGAGCCATAAGCTCGCAACAAAATGACTTTAGTGACCTTTGACCCTCTCTATTGATGTGCCACATTTTATATATATATACGCAAACGAATCTAGTTTTTATTAATGACGACTCATGCATGAATGTTTCTAGATCTTCCCCTTTTTGTATACGTGTATCGTCCCACATTGGAGATATAGCATAGGTATTCCTCCAATTTGCGAACCTATACCATCAAAACAATGTCGTTGTTACAATACGTGCACTTTGTTTTACTCAACCAACTTATTAGTGCAATAGATTGGTCTATGTTATATAATTCCGTTAATGCAAATTGTGCAACAACTATTTTCTATAACACTTTAAACTCTCTTCTTGATGTGTGTTCCTATGTTGACACCCTGTGCCTTTTCTAACAAACCGCCAAAGTTTACTCACGCTCTCCAATTATTCTGTATTTCATCGTATTTAAAGGGTAGAACCGTTGAGAACAGCTATTGCCTTTTCAGATGTACCTCAGGGTAGTCATCTTGGACAGTTATTTTTTTTTTTGTATTTCTTTGTCATGGATCTTTATGTATGCAAATGACATAAAACTTCGCCTTTCGAGTTTGAATTCTATTGAACAACTATGTTTAGATGATCTAACTACCTATCTAAATTTGGAGCATAGCCAATGACCTTCTGCCGTACTACTCCATATATTGCTAATTATTCAATAAAGCATGATTCCATGCAATGCATTTTTTCAGTCAACGATCCGGGTGTACTCGTCGACTCAAAAATCTGTTTCAATCCTCATATCTCTGTTATCATAAATGAAGTCAAAAGTATTCTAGGCTTCATTCAACGTTGTGCAAAGAGTTCAATGATCCTTCTGTAACCAAACTCCTTTATATTTCTTTGGTACGACCTATTTTAGAATATTGTTATACGTATTGCCCTATGAGATATAAACTGAGATCCTAATCTCCGTCTACCGTACATCATCTCGGCTTCATTTATTTCCTTCATTGATAAATTTATTTACTATTAGGGCAAGTATTAATTGCCCACAATATTTATTTATTTATCGAAAAACATCTGCTCATCGAAATTATATTAAAGGCACCCATTTTTATACCCTGAACCCATTGAAAATGGGAATTCAGGTATAATGTTTTTGTTGAAATGTGAATGTATGTAACAGGCAGAAGGAGGCGTGCAGACCCCGTAAAGTATATATATTCTTGATCAGGATGACAAGCCGAGTTGATATAGCCATGTCCGTCTGTCCGTCCGTCTGTCCGTCTCTACGTCTGTCCGTCTCTAGTCTGTCCGTATGTATGAACGCGTCGTTCTCAGAACCTACAAGAGCTAGAGACTTGAAATTTTTTATGTAGGTTCCTGTATAGCACGAAAAGATCGAGTTTGTTTCAGAAATTCGATAACTATTATCGTTTTATTGTTATCGATTATCTATCGAAAATCTAAATTAAGCTATAAAATTCTATCTAAATCATCTTTCTAGCTAGAGTCTTCAAATTTTGCATTTAGTGTAATGTAAGCCTTACGCAATTTCGGTTTTTGTTTAATTTTGGGTGCCACGCCCCTTCGCCTCAAATTTGTAACTCCCGTATATCAAATACTAGAGACTTGTGTTTGGCACATACATACATATGGATGACATGATTACGCCCAACAAGTTTAATCAAAATCGTTGGTCTAGAAAAAAGTTATAAACATTTAATTTCCCATAACATTGCCATCAAAGCAGCCAAAGAACAGCTGACGCAACGACTTGCGCTTGTGTATGCGTGCGCCTGTGTATGTGTGTGTGTATGTTTTGCTTGTAATGAACGTATATATGCATGTGTATATAAAGAAATTAAGAATGCTTGGAATAGCGGTTCTTCGCAGGGTTCAGGTATACCCTAGTCGAGCGGTCTCGACTAGAGTTTTTTTACTTGTTTTAAAACTTATTTTGAATCTTATGTATGTTGGTATCGTTTTATATATTAAATAACACAATTCTATTCGCTTTACGTTAAAAACATTTTTTTTAAATTTTAAACTTTTTATGCAAGAAAAACAAAAACTCATTTGTTAATTAATGATGGACACATTATTATTTACTTTAAAAATCTGATTTGGCATCGAATCATTTGTTTTTATACCCTGAACTCATTGAAAATGGGAAAAAGGGTATTGTTTTTGTGAAAACGTATGTAACAGGCAGAAGGGGAGTGGCAAACCCCATAGAGTATATATATTCTTGATCGGGGAGAGAAGTCGGGGTCGATTTAGCCCTGTCCGTCCGACTGTCCGTAGTCTGAACGCTATCATCAGGATAGCGCACCCTTCATATTCACCGCAACTGTTGATTTTTCACACATACAGTGCCGCTCAACTGAATAGGTTTGACTTTTTTAGACTTAGAACATAATATCTTCATAACGAGCACTCGGATTTAAACCAATAAGTTTTTTTAACCCCGAATCCATTGAAAATGGGAAATCAGGGTATGTTTTTGTGGGAAAAGTGAATGTATGTAACAGGCAGAAGGAGGCGTGGCAGACCCCATAAAGTATATATATTCTTGATCAGGGGACAAGCCAAGTTGATATAGCCATGTCCGTCTGTCCGTCCCTCCGTCTGCCGATATGTATGAACGCGCCGTTCTCAGAACCTATAAGAGCTAGAGACTTGATATTTTTTTTGTAGGTTCTGTATAGCAAAGAAAAGATCGAGTTTGTTTCAAATAATCGATAAATATCATCGTTTTAATATTATCGATTAAAACCGATATCTTCATTTAGTAATAAAATTCTATCTAATTCATCTTTATATGAAATCTTCAAATTTTGCATTTAGTGTTATGTAAGCCTTACGCAATTTTTGGTTTTTGTTAAATTTTGATGCCACGCCCTTCGCCTCAAATTTGTAAGTCCCGTATTTCAAATACTATAAACTTGTGCTTTGGCACATACATACATATGGATGACATGATAAAAATCGTTCGTCTAGAAAAAAGTTGTTAAACATTTAATTTCCCATAACACTGGCATGCAAATAGAGCCAACGAACAGCTGATGCACATTTGTGGGGCGTGTGTTTTATGTTTTGCTTGTAATGAACATACATACATATACATATGATACAAAAGAAACGGAGAATGCACGGAATAGCGGTTCTTTTCAGGGTTGGGGGTATCCCCTAGTCGAGCGGTCTCGACTAGAGTTTTCTTACTTGTTTTATTACATTTTCAACAAGTAAAACGTTGCTGCCCGGACGCAACCGACAGCGAAATACTATTTCACGTCCCTGCACCCACAGGGGCCTCTATCACATTAAATTTTTTTTAATTTAACCTAAATCCCCACTTTCGCCGCGCAAATTAGCTGCAGTTTAAAAAACTTTTCATTGAAGGTGGCCAGACAGTTTAAATTAGGATCGAAGCTTAGAACCCTTACCTTAGCAAAAACACGCACCTAAATCGAGAGAGATGGCATCTAAAAAATGAGAGAGGTGGCAACTCTGAAAATGTGATTTAAGTTCGTTGGCGAGCGTAGAGGTGTGGGCTCGAACATCGGTGCGGTCATGGTGATATTTTTTATATATATATATACATATATATATATATATATATATATATATATATATATATATATATATATATATATATATATATATATATATATATATATATAAAATTAACAAGTCAAAAGACAAGGTCAAAGGTCACAAAGTAAGTATTTGGCGCGTTATTGGCTCAGAAGCTGCAGATGTTTCAGTTTTGATTTGCCACGCCCCAGTGGCCGTAGACAAATAATTTTTGGCATGTGCATAGAGTGGCTGTTCAGGAATATAACTGTAAAGTTTGGATGCTTACATTCGAATAATGCGACAATTACAAGGTATTTTTTCGGGGGTCACGCCCTTTTAGGGCGTAAAAATTTTGGAATCGATAGAGGAGGCCCCAGAAACTTAACATTTAATTTTGAAGCTTCTAGCACTAAAACTGTGAGATATAAGCTGATATTAGTTGCCACGCCCCTGAGGGCGTAGATATATCCGTCATAGTTTTCGATTGTGGGTTGTTAACCGAGTATATATACCAAGTCTCAAGTCTCTAGCATCAATAGTGCTCAAAATATAACGAAACTAGTAAAATCACTATATCTTTAGATCCGATTTGCCACCCCCCTATAGGGCGATCTTTATAGGAGCGTAACAGTAACCCACGTGCCAAATTTGGGGTTCTAGCTTTAAAACTGTAGAAGATACAGTTTGCCGATTTGCCACGCCCCCAATGGGCGTAGATATATCCGCCTAGCTCAATAGCGTGGAAATGGTTTGCGTTCATACGGACAGACGGACGGACAGCAGACGGACATTGCAAAACCAATATACTATATCACTACGTGAAATAGTATAAAAACATAGCTGAAATTCTACATTATTTTTGGCTCAAGTGACAACTTTGAATTCATTTTTTATTGACTACGTGATTGAAAGCATACAATTTCTTCTGTCTACTTAAATTTTAAAGTAATTGCTACCATTTTTTGTAAATATGAGTTGGGGGAAAAATTTTTAAACCCATTTTGAACATGTTCAAAATTAAAGGCTATATGGAATCTGGCCTAAAACACATTGAAATGGCAAAGAAAATTGGTCGAAGCTAAATCCTGGTAAATTTTCGTAACGAAGCGATTACGGGAAAAATTAAAGGAGGAAAAAATATGTTACAACAGCACCAGAGAGGCGACTAATCCTGAACAGCTTTGAATTCCCACCCTCCTCCAGTAAAATCAGGGATAAATGCGATGTAAAAAGCTAGTTTGCCAACGGTAAAATGAGTTATTCGGGGTGCTAAACACTTAGAGATTAAAAAAAAAACCCATTCTCAATGATGCACGGAACGATGCAAGATCTCGATTTGCGCGGGATTCCATGGCATTAACAAGGAGTGGAAGGCTGTGGTCTTCGCCGACGAAAAAAGTTCAATCTCGACGGACCCGATGGCTACAACTATTATTTTCACGATATGAGAGAAGAGGAATGCTTTTGAGTCGTCATCACTCCTGTACAGAGGCGTATATTGGGGAGCTGCAGTTTGTTTCATCAAATATGAATGCAAATGTCTACAAGGCTGTGCTCCAAAAGACTTTTCCCCAGTTTTTTAAAATTTTGGACCTATTCAAAGGACGTACCAACAAAATAAGCCCCATTTCTACAGCTTGGTTACAAAAAAGTGGATTAAGGACCAGAATGTCAACTTGCTCGAGTGGGCCATACTCTCCAGACATAAATATTATCGAGAACATTTTGGAACTTTTATCCGAAGAGTGTATGAAGGGGGAAGACAATTTCAAGACTCGGTGACCCTTGTTGAAGGATTAAAAAGCCTGGTCAACTATTTCACTGATTGACATTGAAAAATATTACGATTCCTTATCAACTCGAATGTTTGAAGTAAATAAGAATAAGACTGGTCATACCAAACATTAAATAGGCAGAAATAATGTCTTTTTTTTACTTAAGTTACCAAGTTCCATGAAATATTGCTGTGAATAATTTTGTTGGTCAAACCTATTCACTTGAGCCAAAAATAAAGTAGATTTTAGTTTTTGAAAATATAATAAAATATATAGAAAAACCAAACAAAAACAAATTTTTGTTGTATATTATAAATAATTGATCGTTTTACTTTAAAAAAGTTATTTGGTTTAAATCCGAGTACCATTATGAAGATATTATTTGAGTTGAGCGGCACTGTATATTACACTATGTTGAAGTAATATTTTTCTTAAAGAAAATCAATTTTGTCGTCTACGTAAAAGATTTGAACTGGTGGCCAAATTGAGCAAGATATCAACCTATTGAAGTAAAAGTGCTATCCTGTTGACGTGACTTTAGCACCCCTTTTTTGTAAGCTTCTTTCAAACTTTTTTAAAAATACTTCCTGGAAAGATATTTTAAAGAGAAAAAAAAAGGGGCTTCATGGAAAACGTTATCCGTATTTAGTCATAAAATTCTATCAATTTCATTTTTTATAGCTAGATCCTTACACAATTTCGGTTTTATTTAAAATTTTTGGGATGTCACGCCTCCTTAGCCCAAATTTGTAAAACGCGTATTTTGTACTTGAGACTTGTGCGACAAATAACACATATCAATAACATGTGACGTCCAACAAGTTTGACCAAAATCGTTCGTCCAGAAAGTTATTAAACATTTAATACCTCATATTATCAGACCTTGCAGACAGCGCAATTGCTGAGTCCAAAATGAAAGTCAGCAGATTGCGTGCTTGTGCGTGCATATGTGTGTGTGTATATGTTGCTTTGCATAAAAAAAATAACGAAGAATGTTAGGGGTTCTTAATCGCGGCTCGCAGGGTTCAGGGATCTCCTAGGCAAACAGTCTCCACTAGAGCACTCTTACTTATTTATTCTCGACTTGGGGTATTTATCCCTTCGATTGAAATTTTCTTCCCCCGGTATAAACCCGCCTGGCAAAGTTCCCCACATGAACATTGTTCGACATGGAGTATCTATGTGTTATTTGGTTAGTGCTATTATTGGAAAAAATCGATCAATCAAATCCGATCTTATATACAACGTAAAAGTAAAAGATGCTATCATTAAACACCAAATCAAAATTCAGTTACAAAATGATATCTAGATACCTTAGGAGCAAGAGTATCCAAATTTTATCATTTAGATTTATGGGTATTTTATAAAGTTTAAACTGTTAGCAGAGCGCGTGCTCTTTTTTCCCCGTAACCGCAGAGTGTGATTGCGTGTAATACAATATATGTAAAGTAAGGACAGGGGTTGTAAAAATTTGTTGTAACAATTATCAATGTTTTATTATTTTTCAAACACTGAAATACGGTACATATCTGGATAGTCTCACTTACATGAGCAACATCTATAAAATGTTTGTATCGAAATAAATTTGAGTTCATCTTGCTATATTGTTTATCAATGAAAATATAACCCAAATTCCATTTTATGTACATATTTGTATATTATATATATATATGTATATATATATATATATATATATATATATATTTTTTTTTTTATATATATTTTTTATATATATATCATATATTCTTATATATTTTCTACTTATAAATATTTAAGCAGCATTAATTGTCCGTCTGAGTTCATACCTTACAGAGAAATACAATTCAGGCATTTCTCTTTCAAATGTAATAACAGCGTGTATAATTAAACATTACATACATATACACATGTGTATGACGGACAACATCGTGAACGCACACATTTGTATAAAATGTGTACGTATGAGTATGAGTTTGTGTGTTGAATTAAAAACTACTTCGTCTTACCTTAATAGAAAGACAGTTAAATATCTGAATTGTAATGTGTGGTGATGAATCATCTTTATGTTCTTGGCTATTCTCCTCATTTGTTGAAGTATTTTCGTCACTTTTTTAAAAATATTTTTATCGGTAGCTGATTTTGAAGTCTCAGAGCCTATATTGGATATTCTATGCAAAAGTTGATGCTGTTCATGACCGATCGATTTTTGTATTATTTTGTTTTTAATTTTTCATCATTGTTTGGGAGTGAAGATTGAAAATGTAATGGTGTTGAATTAGTGTTCAACCTTTTTTTATTTGAAGACAAAGGATCAAATATATTGGTATCAATAGTGCATGGCGGGTTGGCGGAAAACAGAAGGCACACTCGGTATGTAATTACTTTCATGGAATTGAACAAATGAATCAATTTCATTATTACTTTGCCCTGCTGATAACGATTTATCACATGACAGTAACATGTTTTGGGTCAAATCCTTTACATACACATTTTGATACATTTTCATTTATATTCACTGTTTACACTATGATGGGTTTTAATCTTTTCATAGGGGCTTTTTTCATTCTTATACATTTGTAGATCTGCAATATCGCGCTCATTAACCAGTGAGGCACAATCGACAAACTTGGCGATACTTGTGTGGTAATTATACATTATTATAGGCAATTATGTTTGTTTACACTGAGAGTGAATAAGCAAACTTTACTCTGTTTTGTTATATTTAAAATTATAGCTTTAAACCAAATTGAAAACAAATTTAATCACTACTTATCAGTTTTTTTATTGTTTTACAATCCACATTCAGCGCACCGAAAATAGCTCAGCTCCATAGTTCTTTTAGCTTATGATTATTTTGCGAACTAGTAGTTTTTCAAACCAGGGCTGCATAAAAACACTAAAAAACAGATTATTTTAAAGATTTCACTGGCCACGTTTTATAAATTTTGAAAACTCACTAAAGGGAAATAAGAATATTGGTTAAGTGCAATGTGCTTCTAACAGTCCGTCCGTCTCTCCGCATAAACGGGGAAAATCAAAGCTATTCAAGCCCAGGGACAGGGATTTGAAATTTTGAATATTTACTCATGTAAACTAAGCTGATTGAGTGATATAGAATTTATATTTTGAATTTTTATTTGAATAATAATATGTACTTATATTGACAAAAGGTGTTGCCTAATACGCAGCCATGATTGGTCATGGATATTATTGAACTATGGATATAAAAGTGTTATAGGAAAATTAAAAATAAATTTATTAAAGATATTTAATCTTTATTATACATATGTATGTATGTATGTATGTAAACAATGACTTACATTAAAATTAGCAAAACAAGTAAGAAAAAGGCGAAGAACCCCTATTTCGAATATTCTCCTCTTTATACCCCGAACCCATTGAAGATGGGAAATCAGCGTGTGTTTTTGTTGAAATGTATGTAACAGCGAGAAGGAGGCGTGGCAGACCCCAAAAGTATATATATTCTTGATCGGATGACAAGCCGAGTTGATATAGCCATGTCAGTCTATCCGTCTGTCTGTAAGTATGTGTGAACGCGTCGTTCTCAGAGCTAGGACTTCAAATTTGTTATGTAGTTTCCCGTATAACGAAAAGAGCGAGTTTATTAAAAAAAATCGATACCTATCTTAATTTTAATGTTATCGATTAAACAAATCGATACTCAAATATATTCGATATAATTTATCTTTATACGCTAGCTTCAAATTTTGTTTTAAGTGAGCCTCGTACAATTTGGTTTTTTTTTAAAATTTTTGGGATCCACCCCTTCCTCAAATTTGCAAAACACTTTTCCAAAATGAGACTTGGTTTTGAATACATATGAATGACATGATCACGCTCTCAAAGTTTAATAAAACGTTCATCTACCAAAAAGTTATTAAACTTTTAAATTTTCCCCAAATCATTGGCATACATACAAAAAGAGTTCTTAGTTCGAAAGTTGTAGACGTCCTTTTTCCCCGGGCTTTTGTCTTTTATTTTTGTTTAAAATTTTTAATTTTTTCTCATTTGTTTTTGGGTTTTTTGCTGCCATTTATCACTGTTGGGGTTTGTGCACTGGTGAAATCTGCGGTGATTTGTTTTTGCTTTTGAGAGGTGCTTGTGATTTGTGCAGCGTTGGAAATTTTTTTTTTACTTTCGCCCTGTTTTTTATCTTCACTGCTCTTTTTTTTCTTTTTTTCCCTTTACATTTGTTGGTGTGACTGATTGGCTTGCTTTTTCGCTCGTGCTCTATATCAGCTGTTTTGTTGCTGTGAGTTGATTCTCTCAACACAATCCCCTCTTTGTTTTGCGCTTTTTATTTTTTTCTAAACCTCAGTTTTGTTTTTTTGAGTTTCTCCCCCAACACATAAACCCTATTTGCCTTGGGTTTTTTTTTTTCTGTTTCTAATCTTCTGTTTTTTTACCCTGAACCCATTGAAAATGGGGAAAACAGGGTATAATGTTTTTTTTGAAATGTATGTAACAGGCAGAAGGAGGCGGAACCCCCTAAAGTATATATATTCTTGATCAGGGGGCCGCCAGCGATTTTTAATTTTTTTAGGGCCCCTTAAAGGCGCGCATATCGAGTTTGTTTCGGGAAAATCGTCTGTTATCGTTTTATTGTTATCGATTAAAAAAGAAAATCTGTATTCAGCTATAAAATTCTATCATTCATTTTTCTAGCTAGGTTTCAAATTTTATTTTGTTTTGTACGCCTTACGCTTTTGGGTTTTTTTAAATTTTGGGTGCCGCCCCTTGCCTCAAATTTGTAACTCCCGTAATAAATACTAAACACTGGCCCCCAAAAATACAAAGGATGACATGATCACCCCCAAAAAGTTTGATCAAAATCGTTGTCTAGAAAAAAATTATTTAACATTTAATTTCCCATAACATTGTCAAAGCAGCCAAAGAAAGCTAACGCACCGACTTGCGCTTGTTGTGCTTGCGGCTTTTATGTGTGTGTATTTTTGCTTGTAATAAACGCATATGCATGTGTATATAAAAAAAACGAAGAATGCTTGGAATAGCGGTTTTCGCAGGGAGGGTATACCCTGTCGGCGGTCTCACAAAGTTTTTTTTACTTGTGTTTTTATCTTTAATCCCAATTGCCAATATGACCTGTTGTAAAAAAAACTTTTTTATACAAACTTCTGATTCTACACAAGTGCAATTTTTTAGTTGCTGGTTGTATGAGAATATGATGCACATTGCTTTACGGGCGCGATTATGATGGTCATGTCCCTGCTAAAGTTGGTTGTGGTGGTTACGTTGGTCTTGTCCACTTTGTTGGAAAAACAAATAAATTTTTCTAAAAAGTATAACTCGGTGCGGGCTCAATTTTAAAAATTAATAATCTATCAAAAAAGTTGTCGATGAACTAGATCAATAAATTTTAAACAATATGAGTTTGAATCTTCTCAGGCTGAGACGTCCTGTTTCTCAGTTGGGACCACCTTCTATACCTGTGTCTCCAAATTTTTTAGCTCTTCTTTACCTTGTTCTGACTTCTTATTCCACCTTCTTGCAGTGCATCAGGGGCACCAGTATTAGATATCCCAGATCTACTGATTCCAACTATTTTTTTCCCCCTCTTTTTAAACGAACAACACTTGGTCATTTCTCATTCTCTTACCATACCTACTTTATGCCCCTTTCTGCCCAAAACACGTTTTCTTATCCAGGCTTTCATCAGACATGACATTTAAGCTGTTTCTTCTTATATTTCTAGTAAGTCAACGGCCAATGTCTATATCGAAGTTCAATTTTTTAAAGTTCTTTTAAAATGAACGTGCCAATTGAATTTTTCACAACAATTTGACCAAAATTTTTTCCTATGTAGTTGTGCATGAATTTAAGCATAAGAATCGAAATAGGCTGTCTCCCGGTTTTCCTAAACCCTTCCTCGGTACAATCTTCATCTAATATTGTGCCAAACAACTAATAACAGTTCAATTTTCGCAGATCTTCTTAATATATCAAAATGTTCGGGCCTGAATTCTAAACTCGGGTTTTTTTGAGTAGTTTCAGTGCGTTTTACATTATCGCCCCGACGGAAACGTGGTTAAGCTTGAATGTTTATAATATGAGATTCTCTCGAATGATTTCATTATTTACAGACATGATCGACTGTTTGTAGGTGTTAAATCTAATATTCTCTCCCCCCATTTTTACAGCATCTCATGAAATCGAGATAGTTGTTAAAGTACTAAAATCTTGTCCATTTTTAATTGTTCATATTTCACGATTCAATCGAGTATGTTTCAAATATTCGATAACTTTTCATCGTTTTAATGTTACGTTTAAAAAACCGAATTTCATTTAGTTATAAAATTCTATTTAATTCATTTTTATATTAGAGTCTTCAAATTTTGCATTTAGTGTTATTTGAGCATTCTGCAGTTTCAATTTTTTTTAAAATTTTTGGGATGCCCCCCCCAAATTGCCCCATCGCCTCAAATTGCTAAATCACGTACTAGAGACTTTTTTTTGGCACATACAAAATATGAATGTCATGATCACCCCCAACAAATTTGATCAAAATCGTTGATCTAGAAAAAAAGTTTTTAAACATTTAATCTCATATTTTGGGCCCTCTTGCAGAGCAGCGAAGCTGATGAGTCATAAATCACAGTTAGCAGATTGTGTTCTTGTGCGAGCGTCTGTGTGTGTTCTTGTGCGTGGGTCTGTGTGTATGTATTGCTTTAATATGTAATAAAAAAGTAACGGAGAATGTTAGCGGCTCTTAGCAATCGCAGTTCTTCGGGTTAATTCTTTGTCAGCAGTCTCGACTAGGATCTTACTTGTTTCGTTGATGAATTACTTTCTATTTCTATGTCAAGATGAATTAAATCTCCATCAAAGTGATTGCTAGATCATCCCTTTTTGTTTACCTGAGGATATTTACCATCCTACATTGGGGGGATCTCTGTTACTTTTTTTCCTTTGAACTCTCTTCCTTAATCAAATCCTTTCTTTCAGTTTTTTTTTAAAGATACCCATCAAAGTACCCAATCATGATATACATATATATATATATATATATATATATATATATATATATATATTTATATATTTACATTTAAAGCTTCTCTTAATTTTTTTTTGTTTCCTTGAAGCATCTAGCATCAATTCTTTTTAGTTCAATAATATCACTGACCAAATAAGGTTTAAAGGGGGGGAAAGGGCCCGGGCCCGGATGGCAAATAAAATCCCCCAAGGGGTTTTGGGATATTTTGAAACATTTTCTGTGTCTAGTTGTTTTGAAGGAACCGAGAAATTAAATTTCATTAAAAAAAACGAATAAATATTACATACAATCAAATTATGAGAAAAAACAAGCCAATCTTTTTACGATTCTTTAACGAAGGAAGGGCAAAAGGCGAAGCATTATGATAAGACGGTAGACGGAGATTAGGGGCCCGGTTTATTTCTGAGAGGAAAAAAAGAAGCTGTTTTTCGGGCCCATTCAATACGATCCTTGTCCCTTTTTGTTTTTAGACCATATAATTGAACAGATTCTAAAATATGTCACCCAAAGAAACATAAAGGAGTTTTGTTCAACAGGATCATTGAACTCTTTCGCCCAACTTGAATGAAGCCAAGAACACTGTTGACTTCATTTATAATGGTTATTAGTATTGAAGTTTTGAATCGAAAAGTACTCCAAGATCTTTGACAAAAAAGTTATTAGACATTTAATTTCCCATAACTTTGGGATGCAATTAGCAGCCAAAACACAGTGAAAACCGACTGGCGCTTTTTGTGCGTGCGCCTGTGCGTGTGTGTGTATGTTTTGTTTATAATGAAGTATATATGCATGTGTATATAAAGAAACGAAGAATGCTTGGGAAAATGGTTCTTGCAGGGTTCAGGAAAACCTATCCGGGCCGACTACGTTTTTTTACGTTTCAATTTTTTAAATGAAAACCGAATTATCTAATTTAAATCAAATTTTGCTTTTAGTGTTATGTGAGCCTTATACAATTTGATTTTCGTTCAATTTTTGGGTGTCACGCCCCTTCCCCCCCAAATTTGCAAAACGCATATTTCAAATGATAGTGTAATGAACTTTTGGTTTGGTTTGAGTTTAAAATGGGCCGAACTTAGCCGACTGTATGTTCGTAAAAATTTATATGTAAGGATCTGGCGATAAATAATATATCACGATATATTCTTTTATATTTACTGGTTTTTTTCGGATATTTTGTGGGCCATATTATGCTATGGCTGGCCTGGTAGAGCAGGTTTGTTGGAGCACGCGACTATACGAGCAGTCAGTCTCTGAGCCGCGGATCTGCTGAGAAACCCCGGAACCCAGGATACGAAATGCTCGCCAGTGGTTTGATTGGAAACACAGGCTGTCCTAACTGTGCTCAAAACCACCTTTTCCCCCGGATACGCCCCGCCTCTCACTTCTGTTTCAGGATGTCCCATTAAAGCTCTGTTGCCGCCAGCGTCAATGTCTTTATCCAATTTCTGTGGGTTTCTAGGATGCAAAAAAACATAAGCAAATAACTATTTTTTAAAAAATACATAATAAAAAACCGGGTGGCTTTGCTGTAACAATCCAATAAATAAAATTTTCAAAAGGTTTTTTATTTTCTGTCTATTTGGCAGGTCCCGGAAAGGAAAAGGACGTGGAAAGCTTTTCGTCACAAGTCGGCTGACAGACATTGTACAGAACTAGGCCTAAAACACAGCCTTGAGTGACTCCAGCATCCAGTCTATATAGTGGACGATTTGTCATTTTCTTGGGCTAGAATATCTTCCAAATTAGTTTTTTTAAAATGTATGTAACAGGCAGAAGAAGGCGTGGCAACCAAAGATATATATTCTTGATCAAGGAGACAAGCGAGCCGGTTTAGCCCTGTCTGTCTATCTGTCCGTCTGTTCGTATGTATGTTCGTGTTGATCTCAGAATCTATAAGAGCTAGAGACTATAGAGCTGAATTTTTTTGAGGTCCCTATATAGAGGCACATATTGAGTTCGTTTCAAAAAATGTATAACTATTTATGCTTTTTCATGAAGGAATAAGTACATTTGTTTTTTGAAATTCTCTCATGCTTCCGTCCGTCTGTTCGTATGAACGCAAACCATTTCCACGCTATTAAGCTAGAGATTTGAAATTTAGAAATATACTCCTGTATACTTAGTCGAAAAAATGTCAATTTTTTCCCCTACTAGGGGCGTGAAATCGGAAAATGCATTTTCAGACCAGAAACACGACTTCTAGAAGGGCTAGGGGTTGAGAGTTAAAAAGAACACTTACGTCGACTTTCCCAAGATCTATGCTATGGCGGATATATCTACGCCTATTGGGGGCGGGGCAATCGGTCAAACTGTGTCTTCACAGTCTTAAAGATAGAACGCCCAAAATTTTGGGCCCGTGGGTTACTTTTACGATCCTATAAAGATACCCCGAAAAATTATACTGGAGGCGTGGAAAATCGGATCTGAATATATAGTGATTTTACTGATTCTGTTATTTTTTGATCACTATTGATGCTAGAGACAGAGACGGGATAAGGCATAACTTAACAGTTATGTTACTGAACACCCCCATGAACATCCGAAAATTATTTTCTACGACAGCGGGGGTGGGGCATTTCAAACGAAAAATCTACAGCCTTGCCAATAACTCGCCCCATATTGACATTGTGCCCTTTTGACTTTGTTTTTTGTTTGCCAAATTTTATATGTGTATTGAATAAATTTTTTAAAATACAAAATAACTAAATAAAAACATGTAGGAAAATTAGTCGAACCGTTCCTGGGGGAACCCGCGAAGAGCCGCTTTTCCCAAGCAATCTCTTTTTTTTTATATACACATGTACATATAAAACTTTATGGGGTCTGCCACCCTGCTTCTGCCTGTTACAAATTTCAACAAAAACATTATACCCTGATTTCCCATTTTCAATGGGGATATAAACATATTGATCAAAACAAGTGTAACACCCCAAATACTACCTTAAAGCCTCTAAAAATAAAAAAATAATCCCCCACACAAGAAACATACACAAACAATACGACAACAAATCAATTTGAAAAAAAACTAATTTTATTTAAACTAAACCCCCTGCTCACTTTCAACCCAAAAAAACACAAATACCTAATAACATACACAAAAAAAAAAAAAATATAAAAAACAATGCTAAAAATAATACAATAGAACATAAAAGGATAAATAACAACTACAACTACATTGTAAAAAAAAACTCACCACAAAGAAACTATTATAATACACACACATATACCTATCCCAATTTAAATACCAAATTTTTTCCAACACAACTTCCCAAAAGATTTGGTGGCCGCTGTTTACCCCAAATCTATCCCTCACACCCAAAAAAACCAAACCGATAATTTTGAAATCATCGGGGTATAAAGATTCTAAAGCAAAAAATTTAATTTTTTCAATATATATAAACAAAAAAATAATTTGAATCCACCGAGTGAAATAAATTAAATCAATAATTGAATTATTTCAATACATACTTCCCTAATAAAAACCCTTTCCCTTGAATCCGAACGACAACCTCAACACAACCAACGCAAACCAGAAAAATAGGTGATTTCAACAGCTGGGGGGGACCCAACCAAACAAGAGAGGAAAACCCTTACAAATTCCTACAGAATGCAAATCTCCACATCCTTAACGACGCCTCCCCAACACACTTCCCCAAAAAAACATTCACCCACACATACCGTCATTATGTTCTCCCCATTTTTCCCCACAAATGGGGTTTAATCGTTGACCTCCACGGGGGACCATTTTAAACAACCCTATTCTCCTAGTCAAAAAAGAGCAACTTTTCGCCCATTTTTTTAAAAAAAGGGAAAACATCCTTCACCCAACCCCAAATAACGCACACCAATAAGTTCAAACATAAATAAAAAAACTGTAAACATTTGCAAAATCATTCTTCAATCTGCCTATCAGAAATACCAAAATTTCACTTAATCTTTTCCCCCAAATATAGTAAACAAAAATCAAAAAAATTTAAACAAAAATTAACACTAAACTAATTAGCTGCCGATTAAAAATTTTATTGGAGGTGGGCCTGTCAGATTCAGTTTGGGTCGAAGTTTAAAACCCTTTCCTTAGCAAAAGCGCCCCTCAAAAATGAGAGATGGCATCTCTCAAAATTAGAGGTGGATCTTTGAAAATGAAATTGATTCCCGTTAGCGAGACAAGAAATGTACGTTCAAGCCCGGCGCGGCAATGTCGATATTTTTTTTATTTTTATACCTTGACCCTTTAAAATGGGAACGGGGTATGTTTTTGTTTAAATGTATGGAACAGGCGGAGGCGTGGCAGACCCCAAAAAAATATGATATATTCTTGATCAGGGGCCGAGTCGAAACCCGTCCGTCTTTCTGTCTGTACGTCTGTCCGTCCGTTTGTCTCTCCGTATGTATGAACGCATCGATCTCAGAACCTACAATAGCTAAAGACTTATTGGTTCCTGTATAGGCGCATATATTATCTATTAAAAACCTCTAAATTCAGCTGTAAAATTCAAATTTTGCATTTCTTTTTTTTTTAATGTTGGATGCCTCGCCCCCTTCCCCAAATTTGTAAGTCCCGTATATCAAATACTAGAGACTTGCGCTTTGGTACATACACACATATGAATGACGATCACGCCCAACAAGTTTAATCAAAATCGTTCGACTAAAAAAAAAGTTATTACACATTTAATTTCCATTAGCATTCCATACAAAAAGAACCCCAAAACAGCTAACGCAACGACTTGCGCTTTGTGTGGTGCGCGGGTTGTGTGTATGTTCTGCTTGTAATGAACATACATATAAATGTGTATAAAAAAGAAACGGAGAATGCAAATAGCGGTTCTTCGCAGGGTTCAGGGATACCCAGTCAGGGTCTCGACAAATTTTCTTACTTTTTTTTTTCTTTGCAATTCTACATTTTTAGAATTTTTTAATGCAATGAAAAAAGGGCATACTAAAATAATGTTAAAAAAAATAATTAAAATAAGGCCAATGAAGCCCTTTTTTTTAGAGCCTTCTCTCATACATGAAAAGTAGGGATAGGGAAAAATTCCTGAAGAAAGAAAATGCAAATTATTTGTTTTTTACCATTAAACGAGAAAAATATAGATAGCCGAAGACCGGTCTCATTTTTTTTTCCCCCCCGGGGCCCCCAGCTTGCGTCCCAGTTTGTTCCAGCACTGTGACTTGTGTGAGGCCCCTGGGCCAGGCTGATCCCCCAAACGGAAAAAACTACTTCACAAGTGGCGCCGGCAGGACCGGGACATGGGGGAGGGGAAAAAGACGTGTAAAAGGGGGGAAAAGAAGTGTAAAACGAGATGATTTGTACAGCACAGCATATTAGAATTAGCAAACATAGGCAAGATATAAAAAATGTTAGAAATGGTAGCCCGGGCTTGAGGATGGCGACGGGGGGTGTAAACACTCAAGAGCGGGGCGACAAGCAGCGAAGACCCCAAAAGAGGCTGGGATCGGAAAAGGGGAGCCCGATACCGTTGGTTTTTTCGCAAAAAGGTGTTGCTTCGCACCTCGAAGCGGTGACAGTGGGCCAAGGGCCCGATAAAAGATTTAAATTTCGGTGCAAAGGTAGATTTTCTTGATGAATGAAAGAGGGTTCAGAGGAAAAAACGTTATAATTTATTATAACTCGTATAATACATGAAATGCACTGTGCAAATAATCCGGGGAACAGTGGTATAGCCGGACGAAATTTTAATTGTTCTTGAAGGAAACGTGAAATAAAGTTTCATTAACAAGAAGGATGACAAAATATTACCTACAATCAAAAAAATGTGAAAAGCAATCCCAAGGATTGTTATACAATTTTTAATGAAGGAAGATCAATAAGAAGGAGACGACTATGATAAGACGGTAGACGGGGATTAGGGGCCCAGATTAGATTTTTGAGCAACGAGAAGGAACTGTTTTGGGGGATTCAACACGATCCTGGTACACTTTATGTTGTGGAGACCATATAATTTAACAGTATTCCAAAATAGGTCGTACCAACGAAAAATAAAGGGGTTTTTACAAAAGGATCATTGAACTCTTTTTCCCAACGTTTAATGAAGAAAAAACATTTGGGTTATTTTTAATGGCTGAGAAATTTGAAACAAGTTTTGTTGAAAAGTACAAAGATCTTCGACAAAAAAAATGCGTTGCAGAGAATCGATATTAATTAAATAATTAGCAATGTAGGTGTACGACAGAAGGCCATTTCATACATTTAGAAAATTTAAACGCAACCTATTGGCCAACACCAAAGTTGGAAGGGAAATTAAACATTGATGATTGATTGTGTTAGAATAAGAAAGGCAAAGCTTTTCATTGGCATACATGAATATCTTTGAATAAAAATACAACTGGGGAAAGGGCGTTGATATATAAAAAAAATTAAAGACCCCAGATGACACCCTGAGGTAAACCCGAAAGAACGAAGATTCGTTTCGAAATCGATTTCTCAACACAACTCTTTAGTTTACCCTTTAAATAGGATGATAACCCAAAATTAGAGTTTAGGGGAAAAACCCCAAAGAGATCTAGCTTTGGAATACTTCATGGTGAGCTGAATCCCAAAGCTTTGCTGAAATCTGTTTTAACACCAGTTTGCATTTTTTTTCAAAAACTTTCGTTTATAGGGGAAATAAATTCTAGCAGATTAGTCGAGGGTTTATTGATTAAGAACAAAGCCATGTTGGAATGGCGAAATAATTGATTTACAAAAAAGTTGAAGGGTTGACGTTATTTTTTTTTAAAATAATTTCATAGCCGATGTTTGAATACCCTGTAATTAGAAATGTCGACCCCCCCCTTTTTTATATGGGGATAATGGAAGACTCTTTCGAAATGGGGAACACAGAGGTTTCTAAAAATAAGTTAAATAGCTTAAGTAAAGGTAACTGAAGGATTCACAGCATTCCTTTATAACACAACTAGAATATTATCAGCCCCAGGCAGTAAAAAATTTTCATTGACCAAAATGGCTGAAATCGTGAATCATTGGAAATAGGAAGCGTTTATAATATTTGTAGAAGAAATAAAATAAGGAAAAGGGTTTTTGGGGGTCAACAGATGAGTAAGTTGATTGGAAGAAATCAGCAAAAGATCATAGGAATCATGATCATTGAAAGGGTTTTTAGTTTCAAAAAAAAATGGGAAGGTAATCTAGAAGACATGTTTCAAATTCAAAAAGGAAAAAAAAATTTAAAATACGAATAAACTGTTTTTTATACGCATAATTTAAATTTTTGAACGGGAATTAAAAATTTTAAAAATTTCGACTTGGCTATGTTTTTTGAATTAATAGTAAAACATTTTTAAATTTTTGCCTTATTTTTTGTAAAAAATTTTTCCTGCTGGGGCAGCCGCGGGCCCCAGGGGCCAAAAAAAATTTGAACGGGGACGCACTGGTGGGGACGGGAAATCGTCAATCGCACCGTCCCCCAGGAGCAGCAAGGGCCGATTGCTGCACCGCCCGTCAACTTCGGTCGCGGTAGTGGGCCGTGCCGGCAGGTATCGCACGCAAAGGGGTAAAAAGTACAAGCATTTAATGTGTATATATTGAAAAGGTACTTTTTTCCAGAGGGGCAGTCACGGGCCCGGGGTCACCACAAGACAATTTATAGGATGCTGGGACGCACTGAGGTAGGGGACGGAAATACGGAACCCCGGCCCGGGGAGCTGCCCCGCCGGGGAGTGCGCGACAGCGATTGCTGCCCGCGCCGATCAACTTTGGTGCGGAAGCGCCCGAACTGGCCCGCTGGTCTTACGCCTGAGGGACAAAACAAAAGGGGATCTAGCTTGTTAGCACTTATGAGTTATTTTTCCCAAAAATTAAAGCACAAAGATTTCGGTCTCTTCTTATTTCACTTATATGTATATATGACTCACGATTCTTTACCCCTTCCAATGTCTCCTTTCCTTGTTTAAACTTAACTTTAACTTTCCACTTGTCTAACTTACTATCATTTCCTTTCGGCGGCGATCCCCTCCCTTCCCACAATTTGCTTAACTCTCTCTACCCTTTTTCGCGGTCGACCATAACCTACTCGCCCTTCGGCTGATCGCGCCCGACCTCGGCACAATTTGTCGGGCCCCTTTCTCCACGAAGCCCCAATTTGCTGCAGGGGGCCTAGCTACTTTCCAATCATCGGCGCGCATCTTAAACCTAATAAGGGTTGGCCTCCATGGGCCCCCTCCCGGGTCCATTGCGCCTACACCTAATTTTTTCATAATTTATTTTCAACGAATCTTTTACTCACTACTTTTTACTATAAAAAAAAAATTTATGACAACTTCACTGGGGGCGGCAGTATTATCGCCGCCCACCCCCCCCTTTGAGCAACTTTCTACGCCCGCCTCCTCCAGCAACGCAGCACGTCTCGGTGGGGCCTTCCCCTTCCTCGACGTCCGTGCCCCCGTCGTCTTCACTCCAGACTCGGTCTTCGGTTGCGCCACACTGGTCACCCTTCTGCGCTCGCCCTCCTCGCGAAATCGCCCATTTGGGGGAACAAATTTAACGACCCGGTAGGGGCCCTCAAACTTAGGGCCCTTGCTGCGAAGCCTTCAGCGGTTGGACAGCTGGGGACCACGGACCAGAGACCCGATCGTGGGCCCACACTGCGCCTGCGAAGATTATAATAACGCCCTTGGTCCCTTCCCCTTTACGCCTTTTTTAGGGGACGTCATCGGTTGCCCGGGATGCGAAGTCGGTAGAAAAACCAGTACCCGACGCCATCCCCAAACATTCCGGCTCTTTTTGATTGAAGGAGCTGGGGGTTTTGGATCGCCCCCCTTGGACGGATCCGTACATTCCCTCCCCGTCACTACACGCCCCCGATAACCGACATTTTTAAAAGGGGCTGCATTCCTTTCGATTAACTTTGAGGGTTTGGGTGTTCTCAGCCTCCGAAACACCTCCTTCAAGTTAGCCATATGCTGATCCTTATCGGGGCTATCAACACAATATCATCGAGATAAGCGAACGGCGGCTCCATCTCCCGGGTCAACCTTGTCGATCGCCCCCGAGACGTTTCCCCAGTCGAGGCAACCCAAATGGCATCACCGCCATTGAAACAAACCCCCCGGGACAGTATGTCCCCCCGCCATCGGGATCTGCCAATAACCGTTCTTTAGTCAGCGTCGAGATGACACCCCTGACGAAACCTCTCGAGGATGCAATTGATCCGAGGAACGGGAAAGCGTCGGATCGAATGAGCGTTCAGCTCCCGATAGTCGATGCACATGCGCCATTCCCCTGTCTTCTTCTTCATTAAGACTATTCCCCTGTGCGGACTCCTGGACGGCTCGATCGCTCCAATACGAAGCGCCTCACCTGTTCGTAAATCACTTTATGCATAGGGGGTTTTTTGAATTTTTGCTTCAGAGGTCTATCGCTTCACCCGGGTGTGCTCCTGACATGGGACACCCCCGAGCTCGTCCTCGGGGCCCTTTTATTCCGCTCGAGATCGCCCACCCTGCTTTCCCCGCGTTCCCGCGTTCGTCTCACCTCGTCCTCGTCCTCGCCCCCCTTCCGCCTCCTGGAAAATGCTCGTCCATCCCCCGCCCCGTTGCAATCTCCCTTGGTTGGCCGTCCCCAAAACTACCGCCGTTCTTCAACGGTGTCCTCTGGGGACTGGGTTCCCCCTCCCGGTCGTCGTACAGGCGTCTCCCTCTTCCTTTCGGGGCCCGCGGGCCGGTCGCCCCGGGGGTCGGGAAAACCATCCTGGGATGCCCTGGTCCAACATGGTAGGAGATGGTAGTGCTATCTTCGCGGCCCTGCCGGCAAATCTACCCGCACCGTCATCGTTTCCATCCAACGACGACCGTCCGCCAGCCTACGCGCTCCCTTCTCGCCCTTTTCCCCGCGTTTCCCCCCCCGCACGCAATTCCGCTCATGAAGCTACGATAGCCCCTGTGTCGATCGTGGCGTCCATCTTGCGACCGGCGATCCTAACCCGCGCGACGACCCGACCTTCCCTCACGACTAGCGGAGACTCACGCCCCTCTTTACGATCGGTTGGCTCCCCCCTTTTCCTGTGGGGGACGTCCTTCCCTTTGATCCCCGGTACAAGTCTCGCATGTCGACCCCTCCCTTTCCCCGCATTGGCGGGCGAAGACGCCGCGGTGCATTCTCGCGCAAATGACCGGCTGTGAGCATCAGCACCCGCCGCGCGTCGAACCAGTTCGGCTCTGGAGCCATCATTCGGGTGACTTGGGCCCGGGACTCGCGCCGGCGTCGGTTTTGCCGACCCTGGGCTCGGTCCCCCGCTGCTCCATTGGTAAAACCGGAATGGATTCTCGACCGTGTCCCCGACGGGTTGAACCACCGCCACCCCTCGAGCCGGGCCCGGTTTCGGGCCCAACCCCGCTCTCTCTCCCGAATTCCGTTTTTGATCCCTAAATTTTATATTCCGCAGCCAACTGGTCAGCTGGAACAGAAAGAAAATCTTGGCGCCGCACATACACCCGGTCTCAGGGCAGACTCATACACCCGATACAACTCCTGCCCCTATAGTCGGCGTGACGCATCAACAGCCTAATCTCCACGAGATAGTCTTTGAAGGCCCACCCCGCGCTGCGTACGCCCCCCCTGCTCTTCAAGGCGCTCTAAGTACGGGGCGGCATGAAAAATTCCAGGAACTCTATCCGGAATCGGCCCGGAGGGAACCCCCCGCTGGAGGAACCAATTCGCGGCTTTGTCCCCCAGTACCTCGCTTACTACCCGAGGCAGTGGTCGAGCTCGATGCTTCGGATGGCTCTCTCCTTTAGGAAACCCAGCAGGTCCGACTGGCCATCATAGTGCCCCCCCCTTCGGACCCCAAGCACCCATGCGGCCGGCCTTCGTGCTCCACGTAGGTTTGGCATTCCCCAAACCTCCCAGAGCGGCGGGCCCCGGTCGTTGATCGCGACCTTGGGTCCCCCGCGCATCGTTTACTCGAATTTCTGGCCCGTTACCCCCGGGGCCCTCGGGCCGAATGTCGGGGTCGGCGTGTCCGTACAGCTCAGATCTCCCCAGGTCGGGTTCGGACTTCCGGCAAGATTTGTCCAACCCGATGCCACTTCCCAGACTGGGTCCCGGGGCCGGCATCCTGCGCCCCTAGCTCAGCCAGCCGGGCCCCCCCGCTGAATGCCCACCGCCCTGGGTGTAACTGTAAGCGCCTGCGTAGTTCTTCTACGGGCCCATCTTTTTCCCGGCCAAACTCCCGGGCCACGGACATTAGCCCTCCTTTCGGCTAAGGTACACCCCACACCCACCCCGGTTCGCCTCACCCGGGTCCATGACACCTGGTTGAACGGGGCCCCGAAAGTTCTCCCCCAGTAATTTTATCTTTAATTGACTTTATTCAATTCGTTTTATTTTTAAAAGTTCTCTTTTTTTTTTTTTTACTTTCTATTTATTTTTTTTATTCGAGCTTATTTCATTTTTTACCCCCTTTTTTTATTCTTAATTTTACTCTCTTCCAATCATTTAAACTTGATTTCAATTTTTTTAATTTATTTATTTAAACATTTTTTTAAAAATTTTTAATTTATTTAAATTTTATTTAATTAAATTTCATTTAATTTTTTTTGATTAAATTTTTTTTAATTTTATTTAATTAACCACTATTAAATTTTATTTTTTTAAATTTTTTTAATTTTATTTAATTAAATTTTTTTCAAATTTTATTTAATTAAATTTTTTATAATTTTATTTATTTAAGCGATTTTATTTTATTTATTTAGATTTTATTTTTTGGATTTTATTTAATTTACCCCCTTTAAACCCTGGCATTCGGTCCACTGCCCTTAATGCGCACAAATTTCAAGCCGCCGGCATCGAAATTTCGCCCCCTTTCTATGCGGTCTCGACCCCCGGTCCCTTCACTCTCCGACATACGCACCGCGACCAACCAACGGGGGCCGCAAGTCGCTTCTGTGTGTGAGTGCGTCTGGCTGCCGTCGCTCACTTGACCACCCCCTTCGCTCTCTTTCCGTCGTTCGCCTTTTTGGGGGGCTCGGTGCATTCACACGCGTCAACCGTCACTACTCTCTTTCCTTTCTTTCAATCTTTTGCGCGGTAATCGCAATTTGGGGCCCAATTCGTCCCAAATCCAAGAAATGTTAGACTTTTTTGGGCGAATATGCGCGTATGTATGCGCGTTTTTTGGCGGAGGGGAGCCCGTGTACCACACTCCCCACGTCCCAGGGTCCCTGCTCGGGCGCCATTTGTAAAAAAGCTTTGCCTGGGGGCACAAAGTGGCGATTGCTGCACCGCACCGATCAACTTCGGCCGCGGTAGAGGGAAAATGCCGGCTGGTATCAAAGTATAAACACCGGAGAGAAATGTAAAATGTATATATATATATATATATATATATATATATATATATACATTTAAATTCCGAATTCTCGATTTTGATCAAACTTGTTGGGGG
>CAUIUS010000322.1:0-11385 GCA_961210405.1 Drosophila mercatorum | reverse complement strand
CGGTTACAAAAAAGAAGAAAAGAAATTATCAATTCAATCCCTATTGAAGTTGCTGTGAAAGTAAAGGAAAAAATCGCGGCAGCACAAGAAAATCGTTAGAACACCAGAATAAGAACAGAGTCCAGAAAAATTATAATGTGGGGAGAAGGTATGGTTAAAATCCAATAAAAAGATTAGGAAACAAGCTTTCGCCCCTATTCACTAACAACAGTGGAGGCGGACCTGGGTACGACGGTTCTAATTAAAGGGAGGTGGTCCATAAGGACTGTCTCAGTAGGCACAGAGAATTCCTCCCGGAATTCGAATTTTTAGATTAACCCATTTTTCTTACTAGGCAAATAAGTTTTAAAATATCTCACTTTAGGTTACGATATTTTTTGGCTCTGACAATGACAACGCTGACTATGACCGAACCGACACTGAGACTGAATGACTCTCACATGCAGACTACATACCCATAGTTGACGGAGACGTGACAATCTGGGACGAATACAGGTCCGGGAACTTGACAGAATTGAAACTTACGTTGACGAGACAAGACAACTAATAGACAGCTTACCTAAAGACCACATGAGACAGGCACTGAAGACCGACATTCAACACATAGCTACACTAATTACAACTCTAAACGTTCACCATAGACAATCACGCAGTATAAATCTGATAGGTAGTGCCCTTAAGGCAATTGCAGGAACCCCAGTTTTCGACGACTGGGAGCAAATAAAGTTCAAACAGGGTCAGTTAATAGATTCAGAAAATATGCAAATCGAAATCAACAATAAATTTCAGGTACGACTTAATGAAGTTTCTAAGGCACTTAATGCAATCCTAAAACCTGATGCGGAAGTCGATCATCTCTATTCAACAATTCTAGCAAAGAACAGAATGATAATTACAATTCTTGAAGATCTAACTCTATCAGTAACACTTGCCAAAATAAATTTGATTAGCCCTCTCATCTTAGATAGCATTGACATCAAAGAATTGTTAAATGAGCATCTTACAAATATTATGTAGTAGACCTTTAGAGGTATCTAATATTAAGGCATTCCAAAATTCTGAACTTTTATATTTCCTTATAAAATATCCCCAACCCAAATTAACCTGTAAGAAAATAGACATTTTTCCTGTTCAACATAATAATGTAATAATAGATTTAGAGGGAACATAGTGGCCGATTGTGGATCAAAGACCTTCGCTGTGGACAACTGCGATACTACTGTGAGCACCACCTTCTGTAAACGACTACAGAAGACATCGTTGCCCAACAACTAGTGTCGGGAACCATCGCACAATGCGCCACACGCCCCGGCATTTAGAGCTCATAACAACGATCGAGGATGGCATCATTATCATCAACAGCGCAACAGTAAACGTGGTAGACAACACTGGAGGCAGCCAACAAGTTACAGGAACTTTTCTGCCACTTTGACGACTACATCTCGCTCAACGGCACTCGATATAATAATCACCGAGGCATCATAAAAAGACCTGCCGTTTCTACGTCAGCCAGAGTAAACGTCACCCTTTTCCGGGAATACCTAAGCCTCCCATTCTTACACGATCTCAGCCTGCGGAATCTCCGCCATATCGGAGATCTCAAGTCAGCTATATCATCAAGGTCGTTTGGCTACCTAATCCTCATTGCTCTTCTCCTCCTTCTCTTAAGCGTATGGAAACTATACCATCGTAGAGCAATCAAAGACACCACCACGCCTAAGTGGCCTGATCGTCCGTGGAAGCGTCGACTCAGCAGTCTGCCGGTCGATCTGCCGGCCCGTCTGCCGGCAGCGGCAGCTATATAAGTGCATTCATGTTACGATAAGTTTAGTTTTTAGATTGTTTCTCGCACAACTCAAACGAGTTGTAAATAAAAAATAATAAATAATAATTACTTTGGTTTTCATTGGCCCCCAACGGCAAGTGAACTCACGAGTATTGCCAAACAAAATAATTGTTTAACTCTTCGAGCCAACGCCAAGAGTAACAGTGAAAAAAAATATATAAAAAAACAAAACAAATTATTTGTGATCTGTGTAACTCTTCAAGCCAACACCGAGAGTAACAGTGCAAAAAAATATAATAAATAAAAAAAGCAAAACAAATTATTTGTGATCTGTGTAACTCTTTGAGCCAACGCCAAGAGTCATAAAAAACAAGTAAGAAAACTCTAGTCGAGACCGCTCGACTAGGGTATACCCTGAACCCTGCGAAGATCCGCTATTCAAGCATTCTTCATTTCTTTTATATACACATGCATATGTACGTTCATTACAAGCAAAACATACACACACACATACACAGGCGCACGCATACACAAGCGTAAGTCGGTGCGTCAGCTGTTGTTTGGCTGCTTTGCATGCAATGTTATGGAAATTAAATGTTTAATAACTTTTTTCTAGACCAACGATTTTGATCAAACTTGTTGGGCGTAATCATGTCATCCATATGTATGTATGTGCCAAAGCACAAGTCTCTAGTATTTGATATACGGGAGTTACAAATTTGAGGCAGAGGGGCGTGGCACCCAAAATTTAAAAAACCGAAATTGCGTAAGGATTACATAACAATAAATGCAAAATTTGAAAACTCTATCTAGAAAGATGAATTATATAGAATTTTATTGCTTAATTTAGATTTTCGTTTTTAATCGATAACAATAACGATAAAAGTTATCGAATTTCTGAAACAAACTCGATCTTTTCGTGCTATACAGGAACCTACATAAAAATTTCAAGTCCCTAGCTCTTGTAGGTTCTGAGAACGACGCGTTCATACATACGGACAGACGGACAGACGGACGGACAGACGGACAGACGGACATGGCTATATCAACTCGGCTTGTCATCCTGATCAAGAATATATATACTTTATGGGGTCTGCCACGCCTCCTTCTGCCTGTTACATACATTTCAACAAAAACATTATACCCTGATTTCCCATTTTCAATGGGCTCAGGTATAAAAAGAAAAAAAGATAAAACCCCAGTAGTACAAGCTGAGCGAGTAAAAGAACAAAATAAAAGACAAAACAACAACAAGCATCCAAGAGAGTACAACGAAAGAGCTGAAATCATCGCAACAACGTGTCTGACACATCGGCCACCGACGCTCAATTAATTTAATTTTTAATCTAAAATAATTTCTGAATGATCATGTAAGTGAGTTGCTCATTTTTCTGTTTAAACAATAAAGAGGCTGTCTAGTATGAGGTGCTAAAATCTTATTAAATACTTACTTAACGTTATTTCTTGGGTGAATATTGAGTATTGAAATTAAGCATTCTGTTCCCAATAAATTGCAAATACCGCAACGATCTACGTTTGAATGCAAGTCGTAAACAGTGGTGAAGATAGTAGCGGGACGAACTAATTACTTCATATCTGGAACAGAGACAAAATAAAATGACGGACGAACAAATAGCACGACTCAAGCTCAAATGGGGCTGCCATCAAACAACAGGCAGCAATATTTGAGCAAAGAAAAGCTAGTCTTACAGAACAAGTCGCCCAGCTTAAAAGCGCAGCTCGAATTTAGAAGTTTACGAGGAAATTGAAATAACGCCAGGGTCAAATGATATAGTAAAGTCCATCCCAGAGTTCGATGGAAAACAAGAAAATTATGTCTCATGGAGACAGGCCGCTTGCTCCGCTTATAAGGTGTTTGAACCATATAACGGCAGCTCAAGGCACTATCAAGCTGTGGCTATAATCCGAAAGAAAGTAAGGGCTTCAGCAGATGCAGAGCTTGCGTCATTTAACACAGTGTTAAATTTTAAGGCAATCATTGCCAGGTTGGATTTCACGTTTGCTGATAAAACACTAGTACACGTGATCCAACAGCAGCTACACTTAGGCAGGGTGACCAATCACTGTCGAAATACTATGATGAGGTCGGGAAAAAGTTGACATTACTTACAAATAAAACCTTAATGACACATGACCCTGCTGGAGCGGCCGTTCTGAACGAAAAATTCAGGAACGATGCCCTGCATACATTTGTCTCCGGACTTAACAAGTCCCTGAGATGGGCTGTTTTCCCAGCACAGCCTCACGACCTTCCAACCGCTCTGGCTCTAGCCCAAGAGGCTGAGTCAAGCAATGAAAGAGTATCTTTGCGCAAGTTTTGCGAAATACGCTGAAGAGAACCACAGAAATATAATAGTCAAAAGACCCACGATTGGCGTAAAATAGCCAACAGGAATATGAGAATAACTCTCAGAAGAAGAATCCTCATTTCCAGAAGGGTAACAAAGACAACCAGCCAGCCGAGCTTGCAGCTCAAAACAATACTTTCAACCTCAGAAACCACAAGGGCGTGGCCCCGAGCCAATGGAGGTAGATACCTCGTCCCGCTTCGAACAACCCAATCAGGGTTATCGAGGCAATGCAAACTATGGGATCGGTCCATGAGGACCCAACAAAACATTAACCATTTGCCCCAAGAAGAAAGTAATGAAGGTAGGTATGAATCACACTCGCAACACGAGGTAGAGGAGGTCGAAGATGATCATCAGGTGCCGAAAGTTGCAATTTTTTAGCGGAAAGTCCCTGCTACCGTTTGTAAGACGCAGGGGTTGCAGGGCGGGATATAAAGCTTCTGATAGACACAGGAGCATCTAAGAATTATATAAAACCCCTTCCCGAACTGGCACATTGGAGGCCAGTCGATAGCCCTTTTCAAGTAAAATCAATACACGGGCACACAAAATCGAGCAAAATGTCTCATTCACCTTTTCGGTATAAAATCATATTTCTTTATGCTAGATTCATTAAGAGACTTCGATGGCATAATCGGCCTTGACTTGTTAAAAAGAGTCAACGCCCAAATAGACTTAAACAACAATGTCATTAATCAATCATCATATGATCAGGGAACGGAAAAAATTGAATTACAACATGCCAACAAGTGAATCACTTCGAAATAAATGACACAGATGTTCCCCTCGCGATCAGAACCACTTTCAATCGTATGATTGAACGGATGATTAACGCCTTGCAGACGTTAACGAATCCTTCCTTATAACATAAACACTATCGCCACAATCCGAACGGATGGCGAACCGTATATTCTAAATTATACCCATACCCAATGGGCGTGTCTGAATTTGTCAATGCAGAGGTTAAACAACTCTGGGGGACGGCATATTAGACCCTCAAAGTCTCCGTATAACAACCCGATATGGGTTGTGGACAAAAAAAGGAGTTGACGACTCCGGTCATAGAAAAAACGTCTTGTAATTGATTTTAGAAAGTTAAATCAAAAAACAATCGATGATAAATACCTATCCCATCGATATCCACTATTTTGCAACATGGGGAGTCTCAGTATTTTACCACACTGGACCTAAAATCGGGATTTCATCAGATAGAACTATCAGAAAGGGACAGAGAAAAAACTGCATTCTCTGTAAATAATGGGAAGTATGAATTTTGCAGGCTGCCGCTTCGTATTAAAGAACGCCCCTAGCATTTTTCAGAGGGCAATAGACGACGTCCTCAGGGACCAAATAGGAAACCTGTTATGTCATGTAGGATGACGTAATAATTTTCTCCCAAAACAAAGAAGACCACGTAAACCATATTGAATGGGTTTTAAAAGCCTTAGGGACGCAGGTATGCGGGTTTCCCAAGAAAAATCTAAGTTCTTCAAAAAGAGCGTAGAATATTTGGGATTCACTGTATGCAGAGGTGGAATCCAGACGTCGGCCGACAAAGTACAGGCCATAAAGGAATTCAACCGCCTAAAACATTGTTTAGCCTTCGATCATTTCTTGGGCTAGCAAGCTACTATAGGTGCTTTATTGCGGGCTTCGCCAACATCCAGACCCTAACAGAAATCTTAAAAGGTGAAAACGGGAAAATAAGCGCAAATCATTCGAGGAAAGTTCAACTCGAACTCACCCCAGAACAGCTGAATGCCTTTAACAAATTAAAGGAAATGCTAGCGCCAGAGGATGTGATGTTGTCATATTCAGACTTCAAAAAACCGTTTGACCTCACAACAGATGCGTCAGGTCACGGGCTCGGAGCAGTGCTGTCTCAAGGCGGCCGCCCGATTACAATGATCTCGCGCACATTGCGAGACAATGAGATAAATTTCGCCACAAATGAGCGAGAGCTTCTTGCCATAGTGTGGTCATTAAAGAACCTCCGAAATTACCTGTATGGAGTAAAGAACTTGAACATTTATACAGATCATCAACCTCTAACTTTTGCCGTTTCTGAAAAAAATCCGAACACTAAAATAAAACGCTGGAAGGCTTTCATTGATGAGCATAACGCTAACATCATTTACAAGCCTGGCAAAGAGAACTTCGTAGCAGACGCCCCTGTCTCGTCAAAATATCAACGTTTTAGAAGAATCGGCAGATTCTGACATTGCTACAGTTCATAGCGAGGAGTCCCTGACTTACACAATCGAAACAACAGACAAGCCAGTCAACTGTTTCCGAAACCAGATAATACTGGAAGAAAGCCCCATTTCGCAACACAAAACATACATTCTTTTTAGAACAAAAACCAGACATGTCATACAGTTTTCCGATCGAAACTCACTGTTTCACACTCTGCGAGAAGTTGTAAACGCAGGAGTGACCAACGCAATATTTTGCGAGCTTCCCATTTTGGCTTTCATTCAACATAAACTGGTCGAAGAATTTCCTCGACTACGTTTCGACATTCCAAAAGCATGGTCATAGACATCTCAGACACAACAGAACAAAGGGAAATTGCTACAGCTGAGCATAATCGTGCTCACCGTGCGGCGCAAGAGAACGCGCAACAAATACTTCGGGACTATTTTTTTCCAAAAATTGGTCGTCTCACAACAGAAATAGCAGCAAACTGTCGGGTGTGCGCGATGAATAAACATAATCGTCACCCAATTCGACAAGAGATAGGGAGACCCCTATACCGTCTTATGCCGGAGAAATTCTACACGTTGACATTTACTCCACTGACAGAAATACTTTTGACTTGCATTGACAAATTTTCTAAATTTGCAATCGTCCAACCCATTCATTCACGTGCGATCGTAGACATAAAATCCCGCTTCTACAACTCCTGAACGTCTTCCCGAAAACAAAGACGATTTACTGCGACAACGAAAGATCCCTAAATTCGGAGACCATTAGATCAATGTTGTCAAATACTTGACATCGTGATCGCAAATGCGCCTCCCTACATAGCACGTCGAACGGGCAGGTAGAGCGTTTTCACGGCACCTTAGGGGACATAAGTCGCTGTCTCAAAATGGAAACCATATTGAAGACACTGTCGACAATATCCTCCTCACAACAATAAAATACAATAGGTCGATTCACTCGGTTACTAAAAGAAGCCAATAGAAATTATCAATTCAATCCCTATTGAAGTTGCTGTGAAAGTAAAGGAAAAATCGCGGCAGCACAAGAAAAGTCGTTAGAACACCAGAATAAGAACAGAGTCCAGAAAAATTATAATGTGGGGAGAAGGTATGGTTAAAATCCAATAAAGATTAGAAACAAGCTTTCGCCCCTATTCACTGAAGCAACAGTGGAGGCGGACCTGGGTACGACGGTTCTAATTAAAGGGAGGGTGGTCCATAAGGACTGTCTCAAGTAGGCCACAGAGAATTCCTCCCGGAATTCGAATTTTTAGATTAACCCATTTTTCTTACTAGGCAAATAAGTTTTAAATATATCTCACTTTAGGTTACGATATTTTTTGGCTCTGACAATGACAACGCTGACTATGACCGAACCGACACTGAGACTGAATGACTACTCACATGCAGACTACATACCCATAGTTGACGGAGACGTGACAATCTGGGACGAATACAGGTACTTGGGAACTTGACAGAATTGGAAACTTACGTTGACGAGACAAGACAACTAATAGACAGCTTACCTAAAGACCACATGAGACAGGCACTGAAGACCGACATTCAACACATAGCTACACTAATTACAACTCTAAACGTTCACCATAGACAATCACGCAGTATAAATCTGATAGGTAGTGCCCTTAAGGCAATTGCAGAACCCCAGTTTTCGACGACTGGAGCAAATAAAGTTCAAACAGGGTCAGTTAATAGATTCAGAAAATATGCAAATCGAAATCAACAATAAATTTCAGGTACGACTTAATGAAGTTTCTAAGGCACTAATGCAATCCTAAAACCTGATGCGGAAGTCGATCATCTCTATTCAACAATTCTAGCAAAGAACAGAATGATAATTACAATTCTTGAAGATCTAACTCTATCAGTAACACTTGCCAAAATAAATTTGATTAGCCCTCTCATCTTAGATAGCATTGACATCAAAGAATTGTTAAATGAGCATCTTACAAATATTAGTGTAGTAGACCTTTTAGAGGTATCTAATATTAAGGCATTCAAAATTCTGAACTTTTATATTTCCTTATAAAAATATCCCAACCCAAATTAACCTGTAAGAAAATAGAACATTTTCCTGTTCAACATAATAATGTAATAAAAGATTTAGAAGAGGGTAACATAGTGGCCGATTGTGGATCAAGACCTTCGCTGTGGACAACTGCGATACTACTATGAGCACCACCTTCTGTAAACGACTACAGAAGACATCGTGTGCCCAACAACTAGTGTCGGGAACCATCGCACAATGCGCCACACGCCCCGGGCATTTAGAGCTCATAACAACGATCGAGGATGGCATCATTATCATCAACAGCGCGACAGTAAACGTGGTAGACAACACTGGAGGCAGCCAACAAGTTACGGGAACTTTTCTGGCCACTTTTGACGACTACATCTCGCTCAACGGCACTCGATATAATAATCACCGAGGCATCATAAAAGAAACCTGCCGTTTCTACGTCAGCCAGAGTAAACGTCACCCTTTTCCGGGAATACCTAAGCCTCCCATTCTTACACGATCTCAGCTCGCGGAATCTCCGCCATATCGGAGATCTCAAGTCAGCTATATCATCAAGGTCGTTTGGCTACCTAATCCTCATTGCTCTTCTCCTCCTTCTCTTAAGCGTATGGAAACTATACCATCGTAGAGCAATCAAAGAGAAACCCGAGGACGGGTTTCAGCCTACCCGGGAGGAGTTAACACGCGCACGGCCGGAGTTGCTGATAGAGCAATTGGGCCGGATGCCGTTGCGGAAAGAGTCGCAAGCAGAACCGACACCATCACGCCTAAGTGGCCTGATCGTCCGTGGAAGCGTCGACTCAGCAGTCTGCCGGTCGATCTGCCGGCCCGTCTGCCGGCAGCGGCAGCTATATAACTGCATTCATGTTACGATAAGTTTAGTTTTAGATTGTTTCTCGCACAACTCAAACGAGTTGTAAATAAAAAATTAATAATAATTACTTTGGTTTTCATTTACATAAGATAATAAAGTTCCTTAATAATAGTAAAATGTACAACTTAATATAAATATATAAATATAAGTATATAAATATGTAAACAAGCCGAAGGCCCCAGCAGCCAGTGCTTTAAAAAATTAAGTTAGCTGTAATTTTAATTACTGCTAAACATTACAAATAAATAAATAAATAAATACACATCGTCGAACGCAAGCCAAACGAGCTTTGAGAAAGATTTATTGAGACGTTGTTCGATACATCTGAATATCCACCGGAGTTGGCACAAAAGTATAAAACACAAAGATGTAATAAGAAAGTGTTAGGTATGATGAAAGATGAAAATAATGGGAAGATAATGACTGAGTTTATAGGTTTACGTGCCAAAATGTACTTATTGCGCAGTGAAGATGGTGGTTGTGTGAAAAAGGAAGGGTGTCAAAAGAGCTATATTAAAAGACTTAAGCATGTTTGTCTAAAAATAAAACCTATATATCCAATGACATGTTCATGTTTAAGTCCAAATTACATAAATTGTATACACAAAAGATTACTAAAGTAGCTTTAAGCGCGGACGATGATAAGAAATTATAGGGCGATCACATAAATACTTATATATGGGGACATTATAAAATTGCAAATTAATGAAAGTACCCAAAAAATACAAAATTTAAATATAAATAAACGTTATAAAAACTTATACACATCTTTTTATTTGGCGGCATCACAAGCTTACATTTGGAAAAGCCTTGAGCCAATTCATATCAGCATAAAAATGCACAGCTGCCAAATAGCTGTGGGGAGCAATGCTAAAAAAATAAACTTTTATTTATAAGCTTTCATGACTTTAAGTAAGACGTGCCTATAATCACAATTTATATATATTTAACTCCTTAGTTAGTGCTAAACCCTCAAGCAAATTTTAAAAATGTATCAATTACAGTTAGCAGAAATCGATGATTTTTATTTGATTTTGCATAATTACCCATTTCAACTATATCTGCTTGCCAATGATATGCTTCATAATAACTCTACGACGTCTAAAGTTTTTCTCGCTGGAGCATGAAGCTCGTTTATAATAGCTCTCTTACTCATATTCTTTTCTGTGCGTGCGTGTGTATCTGTGTATGCGTTTTATGCATCTAATAGCGTATTGGTACTCTCTCGCCTCAATTACTAAAGTTTCTTTCTTTAACTGAGATTTTGGTATAGCAATATATTTGAATATAATATTATCTAGATTTAATATTTTTTCTTGCAATTCACCAAGCTTTTCTGTATACGAAGCCATGATATTTAATAAAGATTAGTATTATTTTCAATCCTACCGTCAAGTAGTGAATTTTCTTTTATAATGTGAGTCAACAAACTATGTTCAAGCATTAAATTTGTTTCATTTCTCCGTTTTCCTTTTAGGCGGGCAACATTTTTAAGACGTTTGTTCTGAATATCAATGTTTCGATCGTAGCCCATAAACAACCCCACTTACTTACTCCCATTTCGCTTGAAACTTTCTAAACTATTTTTTTGTCGACAGACATGTTGGGAATAAATGATTTTAAAATATGTATGCGGATATATATGAAATACTCCCCACATTACTCACTTTTTCTTTTCAAGAAAGAATACAACATATTGTTGGGAGCGATTATCCGTTGTGTTTTTCAATACTACCCTTAGTAGCATCACCGAATTCATCATTGTCATCATCTGCATCATCATAATCAGCTTTTGATATACGCGATAATGATTGTGACGGCGATCGCCATTTTCCATCTTCTAACTAAAGATCTATTTCAGTTTTTTCCGAACTTAATACTCTGAAATTTTCTCTTCAAAACTTTTCTATTTTTCGCTAGATCACTGAATATATTTTCATTACTCGTTTTTGCTGTTAGTAAGCTAGGTCAGTTCTATTCAACACACTCAAAATCAGTTTTAAGACCTTGAGAGAAGTTTTATCAGTTATATTGTGTGAGAGAGCGGTTTTATCGCAGCTAAAAAAAAAAAAACAGTTTATTGTTTGTGTGTTCGTGTGTGTGTGTGT
>CAUIUS010000321.1:0-11341 GCA_961210405.1 Drosophila mercatorum | reverse complement strand
AAACATCCGCCATAGATTTTTGATCTTGTTATGTCAGCGTAAGTGTTCATTACAAAATCTCAACTCTTCAATAGCGTGGAAATGGTTTGCGTTCATACGGACAGACGGACGGACATTGCACAAAGCCAATATACTTATTTCACTTCGTAAAAAGTATAACACGAGAAAACTCTAGTCAAGACTCGCTCGACTAGGGATACTATAAACCCTGCGAAGGTCCGCTATTCGTGCATTCTCCGTTTCTTTTAAATACATATGTATATGCATGTATATTAGAAGCAACTCATACACACATACAGGCACACTCACGCACAAGCGCAAGTCGCTGCGTCAGCTGTGCTTTGGCTGCTAAATGCATGACAATATTATGGGAAATTAAATGTTTAATAACTTTTTTCGCGACCAACGATTTTGATCAATCTTGTTAGGCGTGATCATGTCATACATGTGTATTTGCCGGAGCACAAGTCTCTAGTACTTGAAATACTGGCTTTACAAATTTTAGCCGAAGGGTTCTTCATCAAAATTTAACAAAAGCGAAATTGTGCAAGCTCAAATAACACTAAATGCAAAATTTGAAGACTCTAGCTACAGTAATCGATTTTGTAACAATATCGATCTTTTCGTGCTATACAGGAGCCTACATGCAAATTTAAAGTCTCTAGCTCTTATAGGTGCTGAGATCGACGCGTTCATACATACGGACAGACGGACATGACTAAATTGACTCGGCTTCTCTCCTGATCAAGAATATATATACTTTATGAGGTCTGCCAGCCTTCTTCTCTATCTAATTAATCTTTCTAGCTAGAGTCTTCAAATTTTGCATTTAGAGTTATTTGTGCATTACACATTTTCGGTTTTTGTTAAATTTTGGGTGCAAACTTTAGACTCAAATTTGTAAGTCACATATTTAGAATACTAGAGACTGCTTTTGCATGATCAAGCTCTGCAAGTTTGATCAAAAACGTTCGTCTACAAAAAAGTTATTAAACATTTAACAGTTGCGACGCAGTGAATGCGTGCGTGCGCCTATGCGTGTGTGTATATGTTGCTTGTAATGTACATGCATATTCATATATATAATATATATAAAAAAACGGAGAATGCTCGGAATAGCGGTTCTTCGGAGGGTTCAGAGTATCCCCAAGTCGAGCGGTCTCGACTAGAGTTTTCTTACTTGTTTTTTTTTAACATTTTCACGTTTGCCGCTAAATACCCTTACAGTACTAGTAGTAATGTTGTTGGTAACATTGGCTTTTCGCTGTTTTCCGGCTGCGTCATTTATCATCCAGGAGTATGAGACGATGCTACCGTGACCGAGGATATAATAATTCTTTGATGGAAATAAAATGCTTTGTTCACTTTTGTGTTTTTGCAAGAACGTGATTTAATGTGCTATTTATCTGATGAATTTAATGTGTTCCCTTCTAAACTCAAAATGAGAATGACTCTCGTTCTCCGACAGTCGTAGGTTTTCGCTTTCCTCGCGCCAAACCTCACTCGGCGCCAGACGCTAAAACGGACTTTCTCAAGCTACAGTGATAGATTGGCAATATATTATGCAATATTAGTGTCTTATTGAGAAATGCTATTGTGATGAAATACCCGAAGGCGCACAAACACACACTCAATGCAGCTGAGCACATACATTTCCAACATGCGCCGTCGCAGCGCCAGCGTCTTCAAGTACTTATGATCCGATATGGTGTATATGTGCAAGTTGGAACGCGTGGCCGTCGTTAACTTTAGGTGCGAAGGGGCTTGGTGGGGAACAGCGTATTATTATCCGCTGTTAACTCGCGCGAACCTCAGAAAGAGCAGAGCACTGACTCGTATTCGGAATATCAAAGCTTGCGGTTGACTCAAGAGAGTCTGGAAAGGTGAAATATAAGACAGCGGGTAGAAAGAGAACAGTTGAAGAAGAAGAAAAACAGTCGCAGACACTATTGCATTATAAAGAGACATAGTGATCCTAAATTAAATATAATATTATTAATAATAAAATGAAAACGAAAAAGCATACAATGCAGTGGACAACAGGATGCGCCTGTGTTCTCTCGGATTTCCTACGGATGTTCGCTCATTAGCGCACGTAGACCGTGCCTCAGAGACGCACACTTTTCCGCACGGCTACTCAATGTACCTGAATTCCTGTTGCTGGATGCGCCAGTACTAGCGTTATGCTTAGACGCGCTGTAATAATGTCCTTGTGGGTGACAGGCGGTTGTCTGCCGCTAGTACCAACTTACGGCAACATCACGATTTTCTATGACAAAAACTGGCTAGATCGCGTGGCCGCCTCTCAATGACGAAGCTATTATTGGCCTGCGATTAAAAGTAACAACTACTTTCTTTCTGCCGCGAACGGCACTTAACTAGCGGTGACCGATAATTGGAGTGTTTGCGACGCGAGTCATCGCTGATTTAGAACGATAATCGATAAGTTTTGGAGAATAACTCAATAGAGTTGAAAAGAGTCTGTGTTGCTAATTGTCAATGTGAGAGAGACAACCATAGATGTTGCTGAACGTAGTCCCGTGGGTCGTTGAGTTCAAGCCACAGAGTTACAATGAAGTCGATACACGAATAGAAATAGAGTCTCTGGCAGAAAAAGACAAAAGAGGCAATCATTGCTGGAGTGTTAACAAGAGACAACGTAGATTATTCGTTAAAGTGCACATCAAAATATTAATTAATGATGGATCAAGGCAAAACTAACGACGTCCAGACATTAGCAGTGGGATCGGTACTACCTACTATATGGGATCGGCACTACTACTATTTTTTCGACCGAGCAGTGGTGTGCAATTATCGAATTCCAAAATCAAAATTTAATGCAATTGTCGCCATTTGGCCATCAAAACTGCGATGTCGTTTTTGCAAAATTTTACTGCTGACTTAGCAGGTGAAGATAATCGAAAATGGTGTGCAATCGCCGCTAACATTATATTGTCTGATCATACTGTGTACACGAATTGTATGCACGTGTTACCGCTCTCAGTGCGTGTGCATCTGTGCGTTTCTGAGTATTTCACCAGAAGAGTATTTCATCATAATGGTAATGTTGGCTCGTCGAATGTGGTTCGTGTCTATGCTAAGAAGTAATTGAGTGAAAAACACGTGGAAGCAAGTTGCAATCTGATTTGAAGGCAATCTGCAAAATTACACCTATAGTCAGCCATTTCTGTCGGAAGCCTGGGCATAAGATTTTCGAGTGTCGAACCATTAAGCTCAAGCGAGACATCAAGTGTAACCTGTTTTCGATGTAGCCAACATATTTAATATTTGGAGAATGAAACTGTAGTCAAATTGAGGGAATCTCAGTAGAAGAACGTAAATATGGTTTTGTGGCTAAGCCAAAGGGAAGATGTTTCAACAAGGTAAGATCTATCCAATTTACTTTGATTCTGGTGTTTACGTAGGTAATGCAGCTCTATATAGTACGCTGCAGATACTAGTCAATGCCATTATAAACGAAAATGTAATTGAAATTTTGTTTTTACGTAGTACATGATGACAATTTGACAAGTGATTATTATAATTGGATGAAAATGCTTAACCAGGGCTATAATGTTATTGTTACAACAAACACATTCGACATTGTGAAATCTAAGTCTGTAAATAGTTGTTCCGTAACTGCACAAGCAATTAGCATGAAAGATGTTAATATCGAATTAGTTGACAATGACAGGGGAAGATGTTTTGAAGCTCTCGATTTTCTGAATTTTGTTCCTCAATAGATAAACTTTATCTAGTCGCAATTAGGGCAAGTAGTGCCAAAGGTCAAGTTGTCATGAATACACGCAGAAATCTGTTAGCTGCTGTCGAATCGAGCCAAAGGCACTTGCCGAGGTTTAGCTTGCATTGAATTGACAGTTAGTCGTGCAACTGAAGTAAGACCTTGGAAATGCTGAAAGGAAAAGGGGCACGATCGATAGGTTTAATTCCACCTGTGGACACAAATGGAGGCTGATCTAAGCGAGCTTATGATAAGCAAAGTGTTGGTAAAAGTGGCATGTACGAAAAATGTCGAGTAGACAAGAACAATGCAATAGTTTAAACAAGGCGATAATGTTTATGTTTATTAAAAATGTGAGGAACGGCATATGACAAAATTAGATCCAAAGTTCAAAGGCCATTCGTGCTTAATTGAATTGTTGGAAGGTGACCGATATCTTTTGAAGTCCTGAACGAGTAAAAGGACATAAGTATGCTCATGAGTGTTTGCGAGGAATGCCAAAGAAATGTGAAATGATTGAAGAGGATGATTACGTTGAAAAAGACGTAGATCATCAGTAGATCTCTACCACCTAGGGTGGAGAGAACATCATACATGGGGGCTAGATCCATGCAGCAATTGTCATGTCAGCATTGAATGAAATTGCCTGTAACGGATGTTTGATTGGAGATAGGTCAAGGCCCATGAGGTGCATAGCGTTGCAGAATGGCGGCAAGAGCCGAGAACTATGTATTGATAAAAGTGAGAGCCAAATAATCGGGTTTGCGCAGAAGAGTACAATCTACTAATAACAAAGTGTTGAGTGCAAGCAACAGAGTTGCAATGAAGCGAGAATCGACTAGAAATAAGCTCTGGCCCCTCTGGGGCGTAACAATCATTTTTGTGGAATCCATAGGGAGGTCATCAGTAACTTATTAACCAACTTTAAAGTTTCTAACACTAAAACTGTAGGAGATATAAGCGTATACTATTTTCCACGCCCCTGTGGGCGTATATAAATTTGCCATAACTTTTAGTTCTTGGGATGTTAACCTGAGTATATATCAAGTCTTAAGTCAATAGTGATCAAAATGCAACAGAATTAGTAAAATCACTGTATATTCAATCCGATTTGCCACGCTCCCAGTAGGCATGGCCATATAATTTTTTGGGCGATCCAGTAACCCAAGTGCATTCTGGCTTTAAAACTGTAGAAGATACATTTTAACCCGATTTACCACGCCCATGGACGTCGATATATCCGCAGATATATCGCAACTCTCTAGCCCTTCTAGAAGTAGTGTTTCTGAGATACAGGAAAATGCATTTTCCGATTTGCCACGCCCTGGGGGGCGTATCAGAAAATCTTGACACTTTATCAGACGAGGGTATACACGGTATAAATTCAAAATTTCAAGTCTCTAGCTTCAATAGCGGGGAAATGGTGTATGTTCATGCAGACAGCATGATTGACATATACAAAATCAATATACTTATTTCACTTCGTGAATAAGTATAAAACGAACTTCTATATAAATATAAAAGTCTGGTGTGAGCTGTCAAACCTTTACGCACGCGTAGCGGACAATTGACAAGTGACAATTTTGTTTCTCACATTCGACTTTAAAAAAAGTAAGAAAACTCTACTGAGACCGCTGAACTAGAGACGGTCGTCGGGATCGGTTTTTTGGGAATCCCGCGGTCGGGCGGATAGGAAAGATTGGAAAATAAACCGCGACAGGCGGGATGTCCTGAAATTTCTGTGGGTCCCGGAAAATTTGTCGGTCCCAAAAAAATTACATCGTTAAAATTTTCTGTATGTAGCGAAAAATCGACAAATCAAACGAGTTAAAAAGAACTATTTTTTCATTGCCCATATCAGAGTTACATGGGACTACCACAAATATTATAATCATAAGGCTAATTCAAGGGAAATGTCCAATGGATGTCCAAAAAAAACCATTACAGGCACCCCAGATAAACTGCGTTAAGACTTTTCCATTAAAGACAACTTGATCCAGGCAACCTGATTTGAGTAGTACTGACGAGTTAAAAAATCACGTTTGATCTCATTAGCAATCTCAGAAACTGTAAATCCAAGACAGAACAGTTTGAGGTAATAACTTCACTTGCCTTCAATTTCACTCTTAATGTTAGGCAAAGAAAAGAAAATTGCGTGGAATTCCAGGGGTATTCAAAAAAAAAAGAAGAATTTCGTCACGTCATGTTCGACAATGACATTGACATCTGTCTGGCATCTGAAACCTGGTTAAAAAAAGGGAACCCTTTCCCTTTAAAAATTTCCCGTAATGTTACAGAAATGACCGGAAACGACTAACAGAGGGAGGGGTAACAATCAATATTAAACGAAATAATCCCACTCTTTTCCCCCTCCCAGTCTAAAATTATTGAAACAAATGGCTTTTTCATATATGTATATGTTGGGAATAAGAAGGCTTTCTTTTCACTTATTTTTATTGAATTGCAGACCGCCTTATGCGCGTCTGCTCTTCTCTTGTCAAATTTAAAACTAAGCCGCAATAAGAATTTCACCATGTTGCTAACATGTTTAGAAATAATGTGGCAAAGTTTTTTCCTATTTCGCAACTGTTAGCAACTAGAGAATGGCAAATTATAGAAGAAGAAAAATCGATTGAATTTAGATCGATGCATTTCTCACCATCCCGCCCCCTGAAACTTTGGGTTTTTCTGAATTAGGTAGCGCGGCAATCTTGGTAATTGGGCGAGTTGTCTCTCAGTGGATGTCTTCAGTTGACTGCACGTACCAATCCGTCAGATCCAGGGTATGCCCCCATGACCCTTGCCAGTATCCAAGCGGAAGGTGGGTGATTGTTTCCTTGATCAAAACGATTCTCCGAAGAAATGTTTGGAGATTTAGTATTCCATTTGCGACGCTGTAGTAAGGTAGTCAAAATACTAGGGCCACTTTTCCAAAAACGTTGCAGCATGGCTTGAGACTCTGCCAATAATCCAATCTGTTTGCTGGGACTGGATCAAGATTTCCTTTCCCGGAACCAGAGTATATGGTCGACCTATAAAAAGGGTGAGCTGGTGATAGATATGATACGTCTGTGTCCGGGGTTGTGACAGTGGACGAGAGTTAACCACTGCCTCTATTTGTGCCAATAAAGTTGCATCTGCTCGATTGTCAGAGTTCGTTGCCAAGAACACGATTAAGATGTAATTTGACTGAGCGCACAGCAGATTCCATTTGCCACCCCAGTGTGGTGATGTGGTGGGATAAAGTTCCACTGATCCCATCATTGCCAGTGTTTGTGATACGATGCTGTTGTGTCTCGTGATACGAGCTGCTCATTTCATTTAGCGCTCTCTTAGCGCCGACAAAGTTCGTCCGTTATCGCTATACATCGTGCACATTTGCCACGGCGTGATATAAAGCGACGCAGTGCTGCCAAAAAGGTTTCCGTGCTGAGATCAGTAGCTAATTCCAAATGAATTGCAGGTAGTCAAACATATAAACAGGCATATGTAGCCCTTCTCATTGCGTGGGTTGCGCCCCTTGTGGACCTTAAGTGTTTTCGAATGGAAAGGCTTGTGTCCTCTGACTGCTGGTAGATCACCCATGAATTGTTGTGCTGTGGGTGTCGTGTAAAGCATTCCCAAACAGTCGTGTGTAATTTTTGTATTAGATTTCGGCGCCCAATATCCCATAGCGTTGTCGCACGATGACAAGAGTGCTGAAACACCTGGATGTAGATGTGACTCATGTTCCAGCTCCAAGATGTTTGGTGATGCGATGACTCTTCGGTAGTATGATTGGGTGCTGGTACAGAATGCAATTCCGAATTGCTAATCGTCCGCCCACAAAGGGAGCCCAAGATCGTCAATGATGGGTAAGTGTGCGCGTTTGGATTCTTTCCCTCAGTGGCTGCTTGTCGAGCAGCAATTGACGCTTTTTTCGAAATGTGTCCTGAGTACGCGAAGGCATAATGTACGAGCTTGCTCATTTCGTCAAAGGGAGTGCCCTGAGAAGCGCTTGCGTCTTACAAACCGTAGAACGGCAACGATGGTACCAATTTTGCCCAAGAGAATGCGATCTCCCACGTCTATGAAAGCGACTGAGCCTTTGAGCTGCTACAGTTAGCAGTGTAGTTGTCTTTACCTCTTCTTGAAATTGCTCATCTGGAATAAAAGAGAAGAATGTGCAGGGATTATGGTGGCTACGTGAAAGTTTTCATCACGTAGCCAGTTGGGCCCCTGTCCACCAAAGATCGAAATTAAGCAGATCTGCTGCAAGCATGCTCTGGAGCGCAATCTGCTGGATTTTCCTTGGTTTTTACATGATGCCAAGCATTTCATATGATGCCCAGAATATCCGATGTGCGATTGGCGACGAACGTCTTTAGTTTGGATGGTGTGTTTGATAACCACGCCAAGACCAATAGTTGAGTCGCACCATGCGTGAAAAGTTATGTTGATATCTTTCAGCGCCGTTTTGATCGACGCAACAAGTCGACTCAGCAGCAGCGCTCCACAGAGTTCCCGACGTGGAAGAGATTGTTGCTTGAGTGGTGCAACACGTGATTTTTCAGCGATTAGTGACCTTCCATGTGGCATCCGGTGTCGACCGACAGGGAAACAACTGCGCGTGTTTTGATTGGTGCACTGAGAATGCATGTAGTTCATAGTATCTGAGTTGTACCCAACATAACGCTTCGTCTTGAATTCTCGATTGCCATTATATCCATTCGATATTTTTGCCATTGTTGTGCCAAGTTCGATGGAAGCGGGTGTCCCAATCCAAATCATGTAGCCATAACTCTTGGAACAGAATCTTGAACTGGACGACAACTGGTCAACAGCTCAAGCGGATCGAAAATTCGAGAAACGTCGAAGTACCTGTCGTTTTTTACTGCCCGTTGAACTGCTTTGATTCACATTCTATCCCAGTGTATCATTTGCTGGTTGCCAATGGATGCCAAGCACCTTGACTGTGTTTTAACCGATTGTCCAAATTCTTTGGAATGGATTTATTTGTGCTTTTAATGAGTTTGCAGTTTGAAACCCATTTTCCCAATTCTAGTTGTGTGCTTTGGACATTGAAGAACTATTCATCTCGCAGTTGGGGTAGTTCTCCCTTTAGTTTGTGCTCCTGTCAAGACATCATCAACGTGAAATCCTCCAACAGGATCCTAGCAGCTTGAGGATATTTGTGTGCGTAGTCATGAGCAGTTGCTCCAGTACCTGACCTTTAAAAACGGTGCGAGGACGTACCATAGGTTACATTGGAAAGCTGATAGTGCTTCACTGATTCCACAGGATTCTTTCTCCACAAGATTCGTTGATAGTTCCGGTGTTTCTCGTTGACCCTATTTGACGAAACATTTTGACAATGTCAGCCGAGAAGACATAGCGATGAATCCGAAAACGAACGCATACATCAAACAAGTTGGTTGATCCGGTCCAGTATGTAGCTTCCGTTTAAGGCGATTCCATCGCGATCTTGAAAAGATCCGTCAAAACTCTCTTAGTTTTTGTCCCAAAACTGGATGATTTACATGTAAAAACCCGTACCTGGTGAGTATGATTTCGTCTGGTGTGACTTCTCGCATATGCCCTAGACTTTCGTAGTCTTCCATAAATTGTTTTATTGCTCTCGAAGTTGAGGATTTCGAGATTGACGATCTACTGCCTCAAACCTTGATACTGCTCATTGTAGGTATCTGCAAGGTTGTACTCGGCTCCTTGAACGGAAGTTCGACGATATGCCTCCCCTCGGAATCTCTCGTGTGCGTGTCACGGGAAATGTTTCTCCACTTTCGCCTTCCTTGTCAGCTGGCAGGACAGTATCGGTGTCCTCCAACTCCCAGAATCTCTGGAGTGAGGCATTGATATCAATGAAGAACGCAGCGTAGTTGTAGCTGCTGGCTTCGGTTGGCGGCAAAGGCAGTGATCACCCATCCCAAAAAATTTTTGATATGCCATTACATTACCATGGTTGTCAAGCATCTTCTCACCGATGATTTTGCTCCATACATAGTCCGTGCCTAATAGAATGTCGATTGGAGATTTGGTGTTGAACATGGGATCTGCAAGAGGAATTTTATCGAAGATCTCTAGCGACGATGAATCGATATTGGCCCTTGCCAATGGTGACGTGATTTTGCTCAGAACGTGTACTGTAACTTCCATACAGTTATCTGACGTGCGTGACTTCATGTAGTTGGCTGACACCCCTTGTGGTTTCAACCTTTATAGATGAAATTCCCGAACTAGAATCCGGGGCGATGAACGTGCGATGCCAAGTGCGTGAATGCAGCTTTCGATATGTATGATAGTTCGATCCACTATTCAAAAGTACAGGCAGGCAGTGTACGTTCCGTGCGTTATTTCGTCCTTGTGATAAACACATGGTGTGGCGCGGCGCTTGCGCTATGCAACCGTTTGTTATCAATGATAACTCCATGCGTCTGATCGTCTTCAGAGGCAGTATCGGGTTCACCTCCTTGATCTGCAGCAGCCTGCAGCGATGTCACTTTTGCATGAATGAGTTGTGATGCCGGCCACGACAATGTCTACAAGTGGACTTGATCCACATTTCGCTGACGTGTGACCAGGCCTCAGACAGTTAAAGCACAATAATTTTCCCCTTTACGAATGAGCGTCGTTGCTCAATAGACAAATTATGAAATTGAGAACAACTGAATAGAGAGTGCTCAGTTGAACCACATTTGGCACACGCAACTTGATCAGTGGCTATCAATGTGTGTGTCGCCCTCCCCGGCTTGTCGTTTGAGTTGTTGTCCGTACCATGACCTTGACTCAATTCGAACAACTCCCTCGTGCGTCGAGAAATTTGAACAGCTCTTCATTTACAAAAATGTTTTCAAAAATAAATTTGCGAGTCCTTTCCATATGCGGTTTGTTGAACGGTGTCCTCAAATAAACCCCCAAGGCTGGCCATTCCAAATCGCCAAAAAAGGTTTTATCTGCAATTTTGGCAAATTCTTGTATCGATGTGGCCCCAAAAGGTCGGGGGCGTACATCGCGCCGGAGAACCGCGAAGAATTTTGTTGTTGTTGTACCAAACGTAAAAAGCGTCTTTTTTGAAATCACGGCGGGGCTTGTTGTTGGTGACCCAAATGCTGGTGGGCCCGCTTTAGTCCGCAGCCCAGGGCTTTCATTTTTCCCTCATAAATTTCTTTGTCATTCGCGGGGTCGCTTCCCTTCCACAGTGTCGTGACGCACATGTTGTCCCCCCCCGGAACTCGTTCCGCGGCGTTGAGCCTGATCACAGTTCCACGAAATCATAGTGGATTCGGGGGAACGCAATGTTGAAGCAAGGCGTAAGACTCGCCTTCAACCTGCCCCTTGTGTGTACCGGTTTTGGGTTTTCCATGGAAATAGTGAGTAATACACTCAACAGATCCGACTCGAAGGACCAATTTGTATGTTAAGGGAAAAAAGAAGGCTGGTTTTTTCTTGAATTTTATTGAATTTCGCCCCCTTAGCGGTTTCCTTTTTTGTCAAATTTTAAAAATGCCGCAATAAAATTTCACCATGTTGCTAACATGTTTAGAAAAATATTAAAATATTTTTTATTTCGCAACTTTAGCAACTAGAGAATGGCAAATTATA
>CAUIUS010000320.1:0-11575 GCA_961210405.1 Drosophila mercatorum | reverse complement strand
ATGAATAATGAATGAATAATGAATAATGAATAATGAATAATGAATAATGAATGAATGAATGAATGAATAATGAATAATGAATAATGAATAATGAATAATGAATAATGAATAATGAATAATGAATAATGAATAATGAATAATGAATAATGAATAATGAATAATGAATAATGAATGAATAATGAATAATGAATAATGAATAATGAATAATGAATAATGAATAATGAATAATGAATAATGAATAATGAATAATAATGAATAATGAATAATGAATAATGAATAATGAATAATGAATAATGAATAATGAATAATGAATAATGAATAATGAATAATGAATAATGAATAATGAATAATGAATAATGAATAATGAATAATGAATAATGAATAATGAATGAATAATGAATAATGAATAATGAATAATGAATAATGAATAATGAATGAATAATGAATAATGAATAATGAATAATGAATAATGAATAATGAATAATGAATAATGTAATAATGAATAATGAATAATGAATAATGAATAATGAATAATGAATAATGAATAATGAATAATGAATAATGAATAATGAATAATGAATAATGAATAATGAATAATGAATAATGAATAATGAATAATGAATAATGAATAATGAATAATGAATAATGAATAATGAATAATGAATAATGAATAATGAATAATGAATAATGAATAATGAATAATGAATAATGAATAATAATAATGAATAATGAATAATGAATAATGAATAATGAATAATGAATAATGAATAATGAATAATGAATAATGAATAATGAATAATGAATAATGAATAATGAATAATGAATAATGAATAATGAATAATGAATAATGAATAATGAATAATGAATAATGAATAATGAATAATGAATAATGAATAATGAATAATGAATAATGAATAATGAATAATGAATAATGAATAATGAATAATGAATAATGAATAATGAATAATGAATAATGAATAATGAATAATGAATAATGAATAATGAATAATGAATAATGAATAATGAATAATGAATAATGAATAATGAATAATGAATAATGAATAATGAATAATGAATAATGAATAATGAATAATGAATAATGAATAATGAATAATGAATAATGAATAATGAATAATGAATAATGAATAATGAATAATGAATAATGAATAATGAATAATGAATAATGAATAATGAATAATGAATAATGAATAATGAATAATGAATAATGAATAATGAATAATGAATAATGAATAATGAATAATGAATAATGAATAATGAATAATGAATAATGAATAATGAATAATGAATAATGAATAATGAATAATGAATAATGAATAATGAATAATGAATAATGAATAATGAATAATGAATAATGAATAATGAATAATGAATAATGAATAATGAATAATGAATAATGAATAATGAATAATGAATAATGAATAATGAATATGTCAATAATGTCAATATATTAATGTCAATATGTCAATGTCAATATGTCAATATATTAATGTCAATATGTCAATGTCAATATGTCAATATGTCAATATGTCAATATGTCAATATGTCAATATGTCAATAAGGCAATAAGGCAATATGTCAATATGTCAATATGTCAATATGTCAATATGTCAATATGTCAATATGTCAATATGTCAATATGTCAATATGTCAATATGTCAATATGTCAATATGTCAATATGTCAATATGTCAATATGTCAATATGTCAATATGTCAATATGTCAATATGTCAATATGAATATGTCAATATGTCAATATGTCAATATGTCAATAGGCCAATATGTCAATATGTCAATATGTCAATATATCAATATATCAATATATCAATATATCAATATATCAATATATCAATATATCAATATATCAATATATCAATATATCAATATATCAATATATCAATATATCAATATATCAATATATCAATATATCAATATATCAATATATCAATATATCAATATATCAATATAACACATATCAATATATCAATATATCAATATATCAATATATCAATATATCAATATATCAACATATCAATATATCAATCAATATATCAATATATCAATATATCAACATATATCAATATATCAATATATCAATATATCAATATGTCAATATGTCAATATGTCAATATGTCAATATGTCAATATATCAATATGTCAATATGTCAATATGTCAATATGTCAATATGTCAATATGTCAATATGTCAATATGTCAATATGTCAATATGTCAATATGTCAATATGTCAATATGTCAATATATCAATATGTCAATATGTCAATATGTCAATATATCAATATATCAATATATCAATATATCAATAATCAATATATCAATATATCAATTCAATATATCAATATATCAATATATCAATATATCAATATATCAATATATCAATATGAATCAATATATCAATATATCAATATAATCAATAATGCAATATATCAATATGTCAAAAATGTCAATATGTCAATATGTCAATAATGAATAGTCAATAATGAATCAATATATCAAATGTCAATATGTCAATATGTCAATAATGTCAAAAATGTCAATATGTCAATAATGAATATGTAATAATGCAATATGAATATAATGAATATGTCAATATGAATAATGTCAATAATGAATATGTAATATGTCAATATGTCAATAATGAATAATGATAAATTTGAATAATGAATAATCAATAATGAATAATGAATATGAATAATATGAATAATGAATAATGAATAATGAATAATGAATATGAATAATGAATAATGAATAATGAATAATGAATAATGAATAATGAATAATGAATAATGAATAATGAATAATGAATAATGAATAATGAATAATGAATAATGAATAATGAATAATGAATAATGAATAATGAATAATGAATAATGAATAATGAATAATAAATAATGAATAATGAATATGAATAATGAATAATGTGAATAATGAATAATGAATAATGAATAATGAATAATGAATAATGAATAATGAATAATGAATAATGAATAATGAATAATGAATAATGAATAATGAATAATGAATAATGAATAATGAATAATGAATAATGAATAATGAATAATGAATAATGAATAATGAATAATGAGAATAATGAATAATATTATATTAAAATTATTTTATTATATTAATAATATTAATTATATTTATATTATAATATTATTATTATAATATTTCTATATAATATATTTTATGATTGTATTTATTATTAGTATTATTGTATGTATTAATATATAATATAATAATTATATATATATAAATATATATATATTATATATATAATATATAATATACAATATATAATATATAATATATAATAATCAATATATAATATTAATATTAAATATATATATATAATTGTTATTAATATATCAATATCATATTATATCATTAATTAATATTATATATAATATTAAATAATATTCATATCATCATATTATATAATATCAATATATAATTAATTACAATATATATATATATTTATATTAATATATATATATAAATTATATTAATATATAAAACAATAATAAATTCAATCAAATTCAATATTCTATCAATATCAATATACAATATCAATATTAATATACATATATCATTCAATATTCAATAATCAAATTAATATATCAAATATCAAATCAATATTCAATATTCAATATTCAATATGTCAATATGTCATATGTCAATATGTCAATATGTCAATATGTCAATATGTCATAGTCATATGTCAATATGTCAATATGTCAATATTCAATATTCAAATTCATATTAATATGATATTAATATTCAATATTAATATTAAAGTCAATATTCAATATTAATATTCAATATTCAATATTCAATATTCAATATTCAATATTCAATATTCAATCAATATTCATTCAATATCTATTCAATATTCAATATTCAATATTCAAATTCAATATTCAATATTCAATATTCAATATTCAACAATCAATATTCATATTCAATATTCAATATTCAATATTCAATATTCAAATTCAATTCAATATTCAATATTCAATATTCAAATTCAATATATATCATATTCAATATTCAATTCAAAGTCAATATCAATGTCAAATGTCAATATGTCATATGTCAATATGTCATATGTCAATATGTCAATTGTCAATATTCAATGTCAATATGTCAATATGTCAATATTCAATATGTCAATATGTCATCATTCAATATTCAATATGTCAATATGTCAATATGTCAATATGTCAAAGTCAATATGTCAATATGTCAATATGTCAATATGTCAATATGTCAATATTCAATATTAATATTCAATATTCAATATTCATATTCAATATTCAATATAATAATATAATAATAGATAATGAATAATGAATAATGAATAATGAATTGAATAATGAATAATGAATAATGAAAATGAATAATGAATAATGAATAATGAATAATGAATAATGAATAATGAATAATGAATAATGAATAATGAATAATGAATAATGAATAATGAATATGAATAATGAATATGAATAATGAATATGAATAATAATAATGAATAATGAATATGAATATGAATAATGAATAATGAATAATGAATAATGAATAATGAATATGAATATGAATATGAAAATGAATATGAATATGAATATGAATATGAATATGAATATGAATATGAATAATGAATAATAATAATAATAATGAATAATGAATAATGAATAATGAATAATGAATAATGAATAATGAATAATGAATAATGAATAATGAATAATGAATAATGAATAATGAATAATGAATAATGAATAATGAATAATGAATAATGAATAATGAATAATGAATAATGAATAATGAATAATGAATAATGAATAATGAATAATGAATATGTCAATATGTCAATATATTAATGTCAATATGTCAATGTCAATATGTCAATATATTAATGTCAATATGTCAATATATTAATGTCAATATGTCAATGTCAATATGTCAATATGTCAATATGTCAATAAGGCAATAAGGCAATATGTCAATATGTCAATATGTCAATATGTCAATATGTCAATATGTCAATATGTCAATATGTCAATATGTCAATATGTCAATATGTCAATATGTCAATATGTCAATATGTCAATATGTCAATGTCAATATGTCAATTTGTCAATATGTCAATATGTCAATATGTCAATATGTCAATATGTCAATATGTCAATATGTCAATATGTCAATAGGCCAATATGTCAATGTGTCAATATGTCAATATATCAATATATCAATATATCAGTATATCAATATATCAATATATCAATATATCAATATATCAATATATCAATATATCAATATATCAATATATCAATATATCAATATATCAATATATCAATATATAATATATCAATATATCAATATATCAATATATCAATATATCAATATATCAATATATCAATATATATCAATATATCAATATATCAATATATCAATATATCAATATATCAATATATCAATATATCAATATATCAATATATCAATATATCATATATATCAATATATCAATATATCAATATATCAATATACAATATTAATCAAATATCAATAATATATCAATATATCAATATATCAAATATATCAATATATCAATATATCAATATATCAATATATCATATATATCAATATATCAATATATCAAATACATATCAATATATCAATATATCAATATATCAATATATCAATATATCAATATATCAATATATCAATATATCAATATATCAATATATCAATATATAATAATATATCAATATATCAATATATCAATATATCAATATATCAATATATCAATATATCAATATATCAATATATCAATATATCAATATATCAATATATCAATATATCAACATATCATATATCAATATATCAATATATCAATATATCATATCATATATCAATATATCAATATATCAATATATCAATATATCAATATATCAATATATCAATATATCAATATATCAATATATCAATATATCAATATATCAATATATCAATATATCAATATATCAATATATCAATATATCAATATATCAATATATCAATATATCAATATATCAATATATCAATATATCAATATATCAATATCAATATATAAATATCAATATATCAATATTCTATATTACAATATATAATATATAATATAATATATGTATATTCATATTAATATATTGTTATAATATTAATATACAGTATTAATATTATATTCATTATAATTGGCAATATATAATATACAAATATCAAGCTAATATATGTATGTGGCTATGTTCAGGTTATGTTACAGTGTTATATGTATATGTTACAGGTCATATTAATATACAGGTAATGTCATATGGGCTATATATCAGGTATATTAATATATACAGTATGTAATATATCAATATATATACTATATACAAAGGTATATATATATGTCATTGGCTATAATTGTACAGTTATATATTGGTTATATTACAGGTATTGGTTATATTGCAGGTTACAGTGTTGTATATTGGCTATATTGGTATATTCAGGCTATAGTCCTACAGGCTACAGATAGGGCTATGTTACAGTGTTATGTTGCTATGTTACGGCATGTACATGTTGGCTATGTTCAGGTGTTATGTTGGCTATGTTATGTTGGCTATGTTGGCTATGTTACAGTGTTAAGTGTTGGTATGTTGGCTATGTTAGTGTTGGCTATGTTGGCTATGTTGGGTATGTTACAGTGTTACAGTGTTGGCTATGTTACAGTGTTACAGTGTTGGTTTATGTTGGCTATGTTACATGTTACATTTAATATTTTATTTACATTTCTATAACTTTATAAAACTCTATTTCTATTTCTATTTAACATTTACATTTTTATTTCTATTTCTATTTAAATTTATTTCTATTTCATTTCTATTTGGGCTATGTTGGCTATTTTACAGTTTGGGCTATGTTCTATTTTCATTTCTATTTTTATTTCTATTTTCTATATTTACATTTATTTCGGTTTCTATTTACAGGCTACATTTCTATTTCTATTTTATTTTTATATTACATTTTACATACAATAACAATAACAATAACAAAGACAATATGGGGCCATGCCGGGCGTCTATGCTATGCGGGCATGCCGGGCTGGCGCGGGCCAGTCTATGCCGGGCCATCCCGGGGCCCCGGCCGGGTGCAGCCAATATGCCGGGCCTTTGGCGCTATGCCGGGCATGCAAATGCCGGGCCATCCCGGGGCCCTGCCGGCCACGCCGGGCTATGCTATGCCGTACGGCTGGCCGCGCAAATGCCGGCTTGGCCATGCCGTCTGCCGGGCCATCCGGGCCATGCCGGGCCATGCCGGCCATAATAATGCGCGCCCAGTGTCTTTGCGCTATGCCGGGCTATGCCGGGCATGCCGGGCCAGGCGCTATGCGCCGGCTATGCCGGCCCCGGGGCCCGGCCATGCCGGGCGCTATGCCCATGCCGGGCGCCGGGCTATGCCGGGCCATGCAATATCCGGGCAGCCGGCCAGTCTTTGCCGGAAATTGCCTATGCTGGCGCTGGCGGGCGCCGCGCCGGGCGCCGGGCCATGCCGGGCTGGGGGCGGCGCCGGGCCCCGGGGCCCTGCGCCGGCCCCGGGGCCCATCCCGGGGCCCATGCCGGGCGGCGCGGGCCATGCCGGGCTGCCGCTGGTGCCGGGCGCCGGGCCATGCCGGGCGCTATGCCGGCGCCGGGCGCACCCCGGGGCCCATGCCGGGCGCTATGCCGGGCGCGCCGGGCGCGCCGGCGGCGCACAGCGTCAATATGTCACAGCCGGCCATGTCAATATGCCGCTGGCCCGGGCTGGCGTCACATCCAAATGCCGGGCTCAATATGTCAATATGCCGCGTCAATATGCCGGGGGCCATGTCAAATGCCAATATGCCGGGCCTGCCGGGCTTCGGGCTGAGCCAAATAGGGCCAAGCATCAACATCACCATCAACATCACATCAACATCACGCAATGCTAATGACTAATGACTAATGACTAACACCAATACCAATACTAATAGTCAAAGGGACTCAATGACTAATGACTCAATGACTAATGACTAATACTAATGACTCAATGACTAATGACTAATGACTAATGACTAATGACTAATGACTAATGACTAATGACTAATGACTAATGACTAATGACTAAGGGACTAATGACTCGAATAATTAATGACTAATGACTAATGACTAATGACTAATGAATAATGAATAATGAATAATGAATAATGAATAATGAATAATGAATAATGAATAATGAATAATGAATAATGAATGACTAATGAATAATGAATAATGAATAATGAATAATGAATAATGAATAATGAATAATGAATAATGAATAATGAATAATGAATAATGAATGAATAATGAATAATGAATAATGAATAATGAATAATGAATAATGGAATAATGAATAATGAATAATGAATAATGAATAATGAATAATGAATAATGAATAATGAATAATGAATAATGAATAATGAATAATGAATAATGAATAATGAATAATGAATAATGAATAATGAATAATGAATAATGAATAATGAATAATGAATAATGAATAATGAATAATGAATAATGAATAATGAATAATGAATAATGAATAATGAATAATGAATAATGAATAATACCAATGAATATGAATAATGAATAATGAATAATGAATAATGAATAATGAATGAATAATGAATAATGAATAATGAATAATGAATAATGAATAATGAATAATGAATAATGAATGAAATAATTTAGAATAATGAATAATGAATAATGAATGAATAATGAATAATGAATAATGAATAATGAATAATGAATAATGAATAATGAATAATGAATAATGAATAATGAATACTAATGAATGAATAATGAATAATGAATAATGAATAATGAATAATGAATGAATAATGAATAATGAATAATGAATAATGAATAATGAATAATGAATAATGAATAATGAATAATGAATGAATAATGAATAATGAATAATGAATAATGAACAATGAATAATGAATAATGAATAATGAATAATGAATAATGAATAATGAATAATGAATAATGAATGAATAATGAATAATGAATAATGAATAATGAATAATGAATAATGAATAATGAAGAATGAATAATGAATAATGAATAATGAATAATGAATAATGAATAATGAATAATGAATAATGAATAATGAATAATGAATAATGAATAATGAATAATGAATAATGAATAATGAATAATGAATAATGAATAATGAATAATGAATAATGAATAATGAATAATGAATAATGAATAATGAATAATGAATAATGAATAATGAATACTGAATGAATAATGAATAATGAATAATGAATATGTCAATATGTCAATATATTAATGTCAATATGTCAATATGTCAATATGTCAATATGTCAATATGTCAATATGTCAATATGTCAATATGTCAATATGTCAATATGTCAATATGTCAATATGTCAATATGTCAATATGTCAATATGTCAATATGTCAATATGTCAATATGTCAATATGTCAATATGTCAATATGTCAATATGTCAATATGTCAATATGTCAATATGTCAATATGTCAATATGTCAATATGTCAATATGTCAATATGTCAATATGTCAACATGTCAATTTGTCAATATATGTCAATATGTCAATAGGCCAATATGTCAATGTGTCAATATATCAATATATCAGTATATCGATATATCAATATATCATATATTGCAGCACAATATAATAATATATCATTACACAATATAATACAGGACAATAGCACAATATAGCCACACAATATATCAATATAATAATATAATAATATACAATATACACAGTACAATATAATAATATAATAATATAATAATATAATAATATAATAATATAATAATATATTACAGACAATATAATACTTATCATTATATAATATACACATAATAATATATTATTATAGTCAATATAATATAGTCAATATAATAATATAATAATATAATAATATAATAATATATCAATATAATAATATATTGAGCACAATATATTGGCTATAATAATATATTACAAAATACAGGACAATATAATAATATAATAAGAGAGTCATTATATTATAATAAGTATAATAATATATAATATACACAATAGCACAATATATCAATATAATAAGAGACACAGAGACAATATAATAACAGGCACAATATAATAATAGCACACATATCAATATAGTCAATATAATAATATAATAATATATCAATATAATAATATAATAATATATCAATAGCACAATATATCAATATATCAATATATCAATATATCAATATAGTCAATATATCAATATATCAATATATTAATATATCAATAAATCAATATATCAATATAATAACAGGACACAGTGTCAATATGTCATTGGCGTTACTATGTCAATATGTCAATATGCCGTCATGCCGGGTCATGTCAATATGCTTCTGGCCATGTCAATATGCCGGGCCATGCCGGGCCATGCCGGGCCAAGGCCGGGCCATGCCGGGCGTCAATATGCCGGGCGCGTCATTGGCGTCAATATGTCATTATGCCGTCATGCCGGGCCATGCCGGGCTGGCGTCGGGTCATGCCGGGCTGGCGTCAATATGCCAATATGCCGGGCGTCAATATGTCAATATGCCGGGCCAAGTGTCAAGGCGCCGGCCATGCCGGGCCAAGGCCGGGCGTCAATAGCGTCAAGGTGCCGGCGTCAATATGTCAATATGCCGGGCGAAAGCCGGGTGCCGGGCTGGCGCCGGGCGTCGGGCTATGCCGGGTTATGCCGGGTGCCAAGCCAAGGGTGCTGGCTATGCCGGCGTTGGCCAGTGCCGGGCGTTATGCTGGCTATGCCGGGCTATGCCGGGCTATGCTGGGTTATGCCGGGCCAGGCCGGGCGTTTGCGGCGCCGGGCTATGTTACAGGCGCATGTTGGCTATGCCGGGCCGGGCTATGCCGGGCGTTATATTACGTTACAGTGTTGCTGCGTTACAGTGCTGGCGTTGGCCATGCCGGGTTATGCGCACAGTGTTGGCGTTACAGTGTTACAGTGTTGGCGTTGGCTATGTTGGCTATGCGCCAAGAAAGTGCTACAGTGTTATTATGCCGGGCGTTGGCCAGTGCTGTTGGCGTTACAGTGCTGGCTATGCCGGGCTATGCTACAGGTTGCGTTGGCGTTACATGCGTTGGCTATGCTGGCTATGCGTTGGCTATGTTGGCTATGTTGGCCCAAGGGTTAAAAGTTGGGCTATTTTTGGGGTTCTATTTTAAAGGCTGTTAATGTTGGATGTTAAGTGTGGTTTGGGTTGGCTATTTACTTATGTTGGTATTTTCGGGCTATGGGGTTTTATGTTATTTGGGCCATTTTGGGCGTTAAATTGTTGGCGTTGGGTTATTTTTGGCTTTTTGGGGTTTGGGCGTTACATGTTGGCTATGTTGGTTATGTTGGTTATGTTGGCTATGTTACAGTGTTGGCGTTCATGTTGGCTATGTTGGTTATGTTGGTTTGGGGTTCAGTGTTTTTTTATG
>CAUIUS010000319.1:0-13121 GCA_961210405.1 Drosophila mercatorum | reverse complement strand
ACGATTGACCCATGGTTCAAGCTGCGGTATGGCAGGCGTCCATCTTCCTTTCGTCGAGTTGCCCCTTTTTCTTTGCCATCGTGAAATGCTGTTCGCCCTGGATGCATTACGCGGGCCGCGTAAAAGGTTCGTTTGTACTGCGCTCCCGACTTCGGCACCAGATCCTCCAGTGGAAGCATTCCGGCTACGACAAGCGCTGCGTCATCTGAGACTGTTCGGAATAAACAGCTGACTCGGTTTGGCAATCATAGGTGGCTCGAATACCTCTGTAGCTGGGAGTGGCCATTGCTCTTGACCAGATTGGCGCTTCGTAAAGGATGATGGACCTCAAGACTGCTGTTGGTAGGTAGTTAGATGGGTTTGTTATGTAATGGATGTCCCTAATTGGGTTAAGTCCGAAAAAACGGCGGATGTTAGCCCAGATTTTGTCAGGGGGGGTGTCCTGTTCTATTTGGAGGTGAATTCGGTTGGGCTTTAATTTTAGATATTTTAAGTTCCCTGCGAAAAGTGCATTGGCTTTTTTATATTTAAATTGGTTGCCAGTGATAATGTTATGTTTGAATATTTTCCATAATTTTTGTTTTTTGGCTCTGAGTTCATTAAGGGTTGTATTCCGCCAGGGTGTATTTTTTGTGAAATGGTTCGGTAAAGTTTATGGTATGTTCTGATGGACAGATTAGAGAATGATTTTGAAAATTTTGCAGTTTCTTCATTTATGTTTGAACTTATTGGTATTTTTTTCACTTATATTCCGGGTTGATTGGGTGAAGGATGGCCAATTGGTTTCCCTTCGTTTTTGACTAGGAAAATAGGAAGATGGGAAGTGGTCGCCCCCGTGGAGGTCATCGATGATATTCCATTTAGAAAAGGGGGATAAGATGAGGAAAAAATAATGATAAGTCTGTATGTGTTGTGTGTTGAAAAGTGTGTTGGGCCGTCGTTAAGAATGTGAAGGTTTGCGTTTTGAAAAAAATCAGTATGTTCCAAATACTCGATAACTGTCATAGTTTTAAAGTTATCGATTAAAACCGATATCTCTATTTAGTTATAAAATTGTATATAGCTAGAGTCTTAAATTTTGCATTTAGTGTTATTTGAGCCTTCTGCAATTTTGGCCCCCTGGTCTCAAATTTTCAAAACACGCATTTCAAGTACTGTGCTTTGGCACATACATAATAGAATGACATGATCACCCTAACAATTTTGATCAAAATCGTTCGTCTCGAAAAAAGGTGTTAAACATTTAATATCTCATATTATCGTCGCCTTGCAGACTGAGCTCAGTTGTTGAGTCAAAATGCACAGTAAGCAGACTGTGGGCTTGTCCGTGTGTCTGTGTGTGTATGTGTTGCTTTTATGTTTTATGAAAGTAACGGAGAACGAAAGGGTTTTTCGCAGGAATCAGGAGTCTTTTAATCAGCATCTCGACTAGACACTCTTACTTGTTTTGTGCTTTTTCCAAGTGAAAAAGTATATTGGTTTTGTGCAATGTCCCTCATGTTGTCCTCCATCAGTACGTCCGTCCGTCTTCCGTTTGAACGCAAACCATTTCCACGCTATTAAAACTATAGACTTGAAATTTTGGGAAAATACCTTGTGTCAGATAAAGTGTCAAGATTTTCCCCACACGCCTACTATGGGGGAAGTCTGAATAAATAGTGATTTTACTAATTTTGTTATATTTTGAGTCCTATTGATGCTGGAGACTTGAGACTTGATATATATACTCGGAGAAACATCCCAAAATCGAAAAGTTATGGCGGATATATCTACCCCCGGGGCGTGCCAACTAATATCAGCTTATATCTCCCACAATTTTAAACTTCTAGCTTCAAAAATTTGGGTGCTACGTTACTGGATGCTACGTTGGATGCTCTATCGATGCCCCACGGAAATTTATACGCACCAAAAGGGGCGTGACAAAAAAATACCGTCATTTTCGCATTTTTTGAATGTAAGCATCCAAATTTTACAATTATATTTCTGAACACCCACTCTTCGATCGATTCGAAATTGAAACTGCCTGGCCCCTCCAATGAAAAATTTTTAAAACGACAGCTAGTTTGGGCGGGGACGTTGGATTTAAAATTAATTTAAAAATATAATGTTATAGATGCCCCTGTGGGGTGCTGGGACGTTAAAAATTATTCCGCAATCGGTTGCATCCGCCAACGTTTTACTTGTTTTTTTTTGATTCGTTGTCGCTATTGATTGGGTTTGGGGACTTGTTTGGGGTTTTGTTTTAGTTTTAGAAGGCTTAAAGTTAGTAGTTAGGATTTGGACTTTTTTTGAAAATATTTTTGTTTTAGATTTTTGGTAGATTCTGATGTATGGGGTTTGTTTTCCATATAGGGAAAAAGACCATCAGTTTCCCAAAATTCTGTTGTGGTTTTATTTTTTGGGGTTTTAGCCCTTTTTTTCCCTTCTTGTTAAATTTTGGAAATATTGGCACACAAATAGTAGCCAAAAAACCCGCTGACGCAGCGACTTGCGCTTGTGTGTGCGTGCACCTGTGCGTGTGTATACTTTTTTTAGCGATCTTTTAAAGGGGAACAGTAGCCCACGTGCCACATTTTGGCGTTCTAGTTTTAAATCTGTAGAAGTAAATTTTAACCTTTTTCCTCCCCCAATGGGCTAGATATATCCGCCATAGGTTTTTGATCTTGAGATGCCGACGTGAGTGTACATTCCAAATCTCAACTCTTAGCCCTTCTAGAGTGTTTCTGACATACAGGAAAATGCAGTTTCCGATTTGCCACGCCCTAGTGTGCGTATCGGGAAGAGCTTGACATTTTATCAGACGAGGGTATACCCGAGTATATTTTCCCAAATTCCAATTCTCTAACTTCAATAGCGTGGATATGGTTTACGTTCATACGGACAGACGGACGGACAGCATGACGGACATTGCACAAAACCACTATACTTATTTCACTTCTTGAAAAATATATGTGCAAAATTTGAAGGCTCTAGGTTGAAAACTAGGCTTCATGACCACTGTAGGTTTATATATATGTGGCGTAGTCGGCGCTTCCATACTCTGTAATCCCATTGAATGTGGGAAAACATAGGATGTTTTTGGGAAAATGTGTGCAGAATGTGTGCTTGTGCGTGCGTCTGTTTGTGTGTATGTGTTGCTTGCTACATACATATGAAAGAAACGGAGAATGTTAGCGATTCTTAGGAATAGCGGTTCTTCGCAAGGTTTAAGGATCTCCTAGTCTAGCAGTCTCGACTAGAGTACTCTTACTTGTGTTATATTCCGTATTGATTAATTTTCATAAATTCAGTTGCTCATTAAAAAAATAACTGTGTTAGGGTGCATAAGTGTAGGTAAGGAAGAACCCCAACGATCCGACGAGCTAGTATGTAAGAATATAGCCAGAGTACGCATGCCTGAACCGCCTACACACATGTCTAACGACGGAATTCGAAAATATCAATCCTGTACACTACACAGGATGCTCCACTATTTTATAAGTTATTAGTTGAATTGCACTGAGGTCTGTCGTATCTTGTTACATATATTTCAAAGTAATTTATGTGAATAAAACTTTGGAATTAATTCATCTACACTGTTACTCGCGATGGCGAGCATATCGACTTTTTATGTTCATTCACGAAAATGACAAGCATACAGAGTATTAGCACTATCTACCCGTTACGCTATTTTGTCAATTTTTTCGCTATTGAAGCTAGAAACTATATATGCTCGTGCATACCCTCGTAAGATAGTGTCAAGATTTTCTCGCTACGCCCAGCATTTTCCTGTATCTCAGAAACTAATTGTAGAAGGGCTAGAGAGTTGACATGTGAAACATATACTCGGATTGACAGTTCTAGAAAAAAGTTAAGGTGGATATAGCTTTTGATTATAGGGGGCGAAGAATTTTAGTACTAAAAGCTTCAATTAAGTTAGATTACCTCCTCAATCGATGATCTAAAATTAATTTGTATGCCTCTTAATGGAATGACATTTGGCATTTGATCATGCAAATCCGGTAACATCAGCCCAGAATAAAAAATGTATCTGTATCCATAATTATAATAATACAGAAGAATATCGTTGAATTTTAGATGTTTTATTGTATAAATGTACATTTTAAACGCATAGGTTGAATTAAAACTAATAATTCTACATCTATACATAAATAGTATGTATTTAAAAAATTACCAAAGAATTTAAAAACAGTAAAAGTTAGAATCATAATATTCATCAAATAGATTTTTCGTATATTTCGGTGTATTACGATTGGTTACATCATAGGAGATTCCAACCTTGTAATACTCTTTGTTATCACGGTCTTCTGATATTAATAAACATTTCTTTCTAGAAGCAAAAGTATTTTAAGTCCCTTTTATTATATCATGAGACTTAGGGGTTAATCAATTTTTTCATCTTCTGATTCAAAGTATTTTAAATTCGCGTCGCATAACCCACATTCGACTTCATCACTCTTTTCTGTGTTATAATTAAAACGTAGACAATCTTTATGAAATGAATGCTGACAAAGATAATAGATTGACGGCATATCCAACAATTGGCGGCATAAATCGCAATACCTGTTACGAAACTCTATTGGATTTAATTCATAGTGGGATTTCAGTGAATTGTGTATTGATATTTCGTAGTTAAGATCTCCAATAGTCCCTATTTCAGATTTAGCTTCCATAAAATTGTTCATGAAAATTTCAATCAAAAATGGTTTACTATCTTTCATATTAATTTCGGAACCTCCACACATTTTTGCAATATAGTGAGCAATGACCGCGTGCCGATTGTTGACAATGATGCAAGAGTTGGATTCTTCTTTATGTGTTGATCTAAGCTATGAAGAAAGTTTTTATGCTCCTCAGGAAATAATTCAGATTCAATATTTTCCGAATTTTCTATTCCAAGTTTAAATAAATATATCTTTGATAGTGTTAATATCTTTTCAAATCTAATGGGCATTTTTCTTATTAATTTAGTTATATCTTCGGATAATATTTTATTTTCTCGCCATAGTCCCAAATAAAGGATGAGCAAATAATAGAGTATTTTTTCATTGCAGGGCGAAAAGTTTTCTATATAGTACGATAATAAGTTAGTGTTAAATTCTAAATAATTTGGACATATCATTAAAAACGAAGTATGCTTTTAATTTGCTGGCTCTTTACTAAATATTTCAATGCATTTAGAGCAATGGTGGAATCAGTAAAAAAAAATTCCCGTCTAAACTCAAGGATAAAATTAAAAATGTCTTCTTCGTTGACATTGTGAAAAACATTTTCTTTAAAACTATTCCTTGTATCAATTAAGTCCGATAAATTGATGCTTCTCGCTGATATCTGTTTAAAATCAGTAAATTGTGTATTATTTTTCCTCAAAATCCATAACTGTCCAATTCTCGAACGTAAGCTTTCACGATTAATACAACTTTCAAGTAATTTCTGATGGTCAAGTGTAGCGATCTTACTTTTTAACAAGTTTTTTACATATTGTATTAAACTATCATTGTGTCTTGAACTTAATAGCTTTGAAATAATGTGGAAAGGTTTCCAAACGCCAATGGTTTGAGTATATTCGCTAACTGCTCTAGTATAGAAACCTTTCAACAATAAACAATTACCGTATTTCAATCGCTCATTTCCCAGATTATCACATTGATGGGAACTTTCGTCCTTTTTTATTATCATGAGTGCATTATCATGCATACACTTTGCAATAAGAGTTCTAACTTTACTATTTGTTGGATGCTCTTTTAACGCATAAATATTAAATTTACATAAATTTTTTGAATCTTCCTCTTTGGTTATAAAATAGTAAAGTCTATTGGAACTTATGAAGTCAACCACAGTTGAAATTCGTTTGTGTAAGACAATTAACTTATTATCAATATCAACGACCGTAATTGCAGATCCAAAATTTGTTTTAACTACAACAAGAACATAATTGTCAATCCATGAAAGAAATTGTTTATGTCCTTCTATTGCATAACACGGTCCCCTGCAATCCCGTCTAAAACAGTAGATTGCATCATCACGACCAACAACAAGAAATGAATCAGAAGCAGTTGGTTGAGTTAATGTGCAACACTGATTAGACTTGTTTTTATTTGTATCAAGAACGATTTTAGATTCGATTGCATTTTTATCATTTAACGCTACGCAATATATTACATCAACACTTATAATAAACACATTGCAAATTTTCATTTCATTTTGCTGTTCACAACTTGCAAACTGTATTCCATTTATTGGGCTTAGGGCAATAGTGTGGCGGCGGATATTCAAAGACAAATCACGACTGATGCTACCAAAATGAAGCAGTGTATCACCCTTTTCAAAGCCAACACCCAATGCAAATAAGTTGTCGGGCCCTATGACGGATAGCTGTAGAACTGTTGCAATACTTGTCGCAGATAAATTTATGGTTGATATGCATATTGGGTGTTCCTCCTTTTGATCTGGTTTAGGTCATATATACAAACGCATAAGTCATAATTATATTTTTGTGATAGTACGCCAAGTAAATTTGAGGGTGTTATAGAACATAATTGAATCGGCTGATGGCTGTCGTGGCATTTAAAGCTTATCTGCTTTGATTTAACACCGTTTTCAATTAATATATAAATATTTCCATTTCTGTCGCAAAATACAAACGTGGAGTTAGTTCTTCCAGTTGCAGTTTGAACTCTGTTGCAGCAGTGTGTAGTTATTTCAGAATTCTCCTGATTTAATTGTATCGACGGCAAAGTAACTAAATCGAAAAGTTCAACATTTTTCCATTCAAACAAACTCATCCTGCCAAACTTTTCAAAAATAATAAAGAACTAGTGGTCTACAAGTGAAGAGTTATCGATAGCGCTACCAAGTCGCCCTGTCATCAGTGTTGCCAAAAATAAAAAAATCTAAAAAGCTAGAAAAGGCTGAAAAATTATTTTAAAGAAGTCCCGATAAATGTTAAAATATTATTTTTATTATTTTTAATTATGTTGGTAGACTTTGTTCTGTGAACATAATTCACTCAAATGATGTTTTTTTAATCTACAGCGAGAGGAAAAATGTTGTTTTGTAAACTGAGCTAAAAACGGCAGAAAGAACACGCGATTGTTTTTTCTCAGATTAGATTTTAATCCATGTCATATCGTCGGCGTCAGTAACGGAAGAGACGGCAAAACGAGCACATTGTGCCCGTCCTCCGATTCCTCGATCATCCACATTTTTACAGCAGATCTTAAATACTAAAAATACTAACTCTAATTGTTCACAATATACCAGAGCTCGCAAATAGCAGTTGAGCATTTTGCGTGGTCTTCGAATAAATGTTTTCACTGAGTATTTGACGAAAATGCCCGCGAGCGAGCGAAAACAACGGGTCTTCGTTCAGTTCGCTCGCGCTCGGACTACAACCGTTTTTTCGTTTCTCATTTGTTCCGCGAGCGAACGCTTGAGTAAAATTAAGAAAATGGTCTTTGAGCGACTGATGCATGTTCAAGTGCGATGCAAACGTACTTTGTGTATGGTATTAACTGGAAATATTCTTGCGTCGCAAGGCTCAGCTCGCGACCAGAAAAATTTTCGCTCGCGAACAGATGTTCAGCAATAAAGATCGAGGCAAAAAACCCAAAAAAAAAAACCCTCATGCGAAGACCGATTCAGACAAGAAAAATCGCTCTTGCTCTGAGCGAGAGCGGAATATTTTCTGTTTTTCGCTCCTGCTCTGACTTTGAACGTGACGAAAAAACGCTCAACTGTTATTTGCAAGCTCTGCAATATACTTATTATAATATCGATAAATTCTAACATTTTACAGTTTGATTGTTTAATACAAAATGACGCAACTTTTGCTGGCTTGCAATAACATTTGCTTTCATCATTTGCATCAATTGTTAACCAATTCTTCAATAATGAATCACGCATCCAAGAATCTCGCGGTTTTGTTTGTATATTTTTCACTTTCTACAGACGATACAATGTGCGATTCACACATTTGAAATTTCACAAGTTGCAAAATACTCTGATAGTGGGGAAGAATTATACGATTGCAAAAATCGATTACAATTATTAAAACTGGCATCGATTAAAAGTGATGGTAGTTGACATAGTCAACCCAAAAACAGTTTCGTAAATATAATAAAAAAAATTATACAAAATATTTTCAAACGAAATAAGTCTCTGGGAGAGTTTCATAATTTCTAACTCAAAACTTGAAATAATTGACAAAACTAAAAAGTTTTTTTTTTAAACGTTAATTAATTTTAAATACACTACTAAAAATTGTTTAATGCTTTCATTGCTCTATGCATTACAAATCATATTGATATATTTTCATTATATGCAAACAGACCCCATATCGTTAAGGACCTTCCGTGAAGTTTCTGGACACGCGAAAATTTTTTGAGTTCGCACGTCGGGATAATAATACCGGTAGCCGCCAGAATCGTCCTAATTGACCTTTTTCTTATCGCTAACAATTAAATTTGCCACTCAGTGTCCCAAAATTGCAGTCTTTGGCATACTGTAATTTTGGAACTTTATGTAGAGGCAGTAGCTTCTGTTAAAGGAGTTTTTTTTATACCTGAACCCATTGAAAATGGGAATTCAGGGTATAATATTTTGTTGAAATGTATGTAACAGGGAGAAGGAGGCGTGGCAGACCCCATAAAGTATATATATTTTTGATCAGGGAGACAAGCCGATTAGATTTAGCTAGAGTCTTCAAATTTTGCGTTTAGTGTTATGTAAGCCATCCGCAATTTCGGTTTTTGTTAAATTTTGGATGCCACGCCACATTCGCCTGAAATTTGTAACTCCCGTATATCAAATACTAGAGACTTGTGCTTTGGCTCATACATACATATGGATGACATGATCACGCCCAACAAGTTTGATCAAAATCGTTGCTCTAGAAAAAATGTTATTTAACATTTAATTTCCCATAGCATTGCCATGCAAAGCAGCCAAACAACAGCTGACGTACCGACTTGCGCTTGTGTGTGCTTGCGCCTGTGTATGTGTGTGTGTATGTTTTGCTTGTAATGAACGTACATATGCATGTGTATATAAAAGAAATGAAGAATGCTTGGAATAGCGGATCTTCGCAGGGTTCAGGTATACCCTAGTCGAGCGGTCTCGACTAGAGTTTTCTTACTTGTTTTATCATATGACACATTTTCCGATCTCTTCAAGATTTGCTGCACACATCTCTAGGATGTTGGCAGAGGGGAAAATTTAATCCCTACTTGAGATGCACGGATAGTTTTTTACCTCTAGATTTTTTTCGTATTTTGACCCGACTGTCATTTAATGGTGGGCGACCAGAATGGGGATTTTTTCATAATTTTTAGGGTCTTTGGGTACATTGGGTACAGTATTCCTATTTCTAGAAACAATTTCTGTAATTTTGGTAATCCTAATATCAAGCAGCTTCACAACTCTACCACGCTCTTTAAACAGTTTAACAGGCGAAATTCAACATTTCTTTGTAAAAATTAATTGGAGCTTCATAAAATATTAATTATAGCCTGAACCCATTGAAAACGGGAAATCGAGATCGGTCTCAGAACCTATAAGAGCTAGAGACTTGTAATTTTGTATGTAGGTTCATGTATAGCACGCGCAGATCGAGTTTGTTTCAAAAACGATAACAGCTATCGTTTTAATGTTATAGATTAAACGATATCAAAATGAAGTTATTAAATTATATCTTCCACGTCTTTATAGCTAGAGTCAAATTTTGTTGTTAGTTTTATATTTATTTTATGTAATTTTAATTTTTGTTAAATTTTGGATATCAGTTCCAAATTTCTCAAATATTTAAATGGAGGTTAGTTGCTCAAAGCCAATAAATGAATGGGTTTGCATTTTAACATTTGGCCAATCGGCAAACACGTGACCAACAGCGCAAAGCAAACTGTTTTCCTAAATGTTGCACACATACACATACATTGAACTGCGTGTATTTAGCAAATTCTAAGAACCGCAAGTTTTAGTGTACATATTTCCAGTAGATGATTGGCGAATTATTAGCTGCTCCATTGAATCGAAACATGGATGGCGCTATTGGCTAAACAATTGAAAATGAATTGAATTTAATTTTCTGGGCGTTTGTACTAAAGGCTAATTATGCAGTATTTTTAAAAACGCAGATAGCACCGGGTATCTCGTAGTCGGGACGCCCGACTAGAGTTTTCTTACTTGTTATTTATTTTAATACTTAAAACAAAATTCCGCCCTTAAAGTTCAAATATTACGATATTTTCCAGCCACAAATGACAGAAAAGTAGTTTATCCCAGAAACTTTTTCGTTCGTAAAACACAACTTTAGGTTATAAACAAGTAAGGAAACTCTAGTCGAGACCGCTCGACTAGGGATACCCTGAACCCTGCAAAGAACCGCTATTCCGAGCATGCATACATTACAAGTAATACACACAAACACACAGGCACACGCACACACCAGCGTAAGTCGGTGCGTCAGCTGTTCTTTGGCTGCTATTTGCATGGCAATGTTATGGGAAATTAAATATTTAATAACTTTTTTCTACAGCAACGATCAAACTTGTTGGGCGTGATCATGTCATCCATATGTAGGTATGTGCCAAAGCACAAGTCTCTAGTATTTTATATACGGGACTTACAAATTTGAGGCGAAGGGGCGTAACACCCAAAAGTTAAAAAACGAAATTGCGCAAGGCTTACACAACACTAAAAATTTGCAAAATTTGAAGGCTCTAGCTAGAAAGATGAATTAAATAGAATTTTATAGCTGAATTTAGATTTTCGTTTTCAATCGATAACAATAAACGATAACAGTTATCGAATTTCTGAAACAAACTCGATATGCGCGCCCTATACAGGGACCTACAAAAAAATCGGAAGTCTCTAGCTATTGTAAGTTCTGAGATCGACGCGTTCATACATACGGACAGACAGACAGACGGACAAGACTAAATCGACTCGGCTTGTCACCCTTATCATGAATATATATACTTTATGGGTCTGCCACGCCTCCTTCTGCCTGTTACATACATTTCAGCAAAAACATTATACCCTGATTTTCCATTTTTCAATGGGTTCAAGGTATAAAAAGAATGAAACGAAAATTTTAATTTTTCTTGGAAAATACAATGTAATTAGTGCAGATGCAAGGCGACGAGCTGAGTCGATATTCCCATGTTTGTCTGTCTGTCCGTAAGTATGAATGCGTCGATCTCAAAACCATTGAGAGCTCAAGACATCAAATTGTTTGGCGTGAATGTGTCAGCTAAGACCATAAGAAGACTGCAAAACGAATTCGGGCTAGATGGACGCATTGTCCAAAAACCCATTGCTGTCCGTTAAAAATATAAACAAGCGCTTTTAATTCGCCACAGAGCATATTCAGAAAGATCATTCCACTCAATATTAAAGTAAATTTATTAAAAATATAAGAAATATTGAGCAAATTTTATCTTTTTCAACCATTTTTTTGCAGGTGGCTTAAGTATGTGAGCAGGACATTTTGAAGATGGTCTCAGATTTTTTTTAAGTTTTTCGATGAATATATATTTTTATAACTTGTTTATTATTCTATTAGAACACTGATATATAGAAATAATTTAACACAAAAAATAAGAGCTGTGAAATAATAACTTTTTTTAATTTTAGTTAAAATTCTTGGTTTAATTCTTGTGGCTTAGGTCTATGAGCACCACTGTAAGCTGTGATTTGGCTACTATTTGTATGCCAAGTTATGAGACATTAAATGTTTAATAACTTTCTTGTAGACGAACGATTTTGATCAAACTTGTTGGACGTGATCATGTCATTAATATGTATGTACATATATGCCTAAGCACAAGTCTCTAGTACTTGAAATACGTGTTTTATCAATTTGAAATTTAACAAAAACCGTAATTGCAGAACGCTCAACTAACACTAAATGCAAAATTTTAAGACTCTAGCTATAAAGATGAATTAGATATAATTTGATAAGTAAATGAAGATATCGGTTTTTAATCGATAGCATTAAAACGATGATAGTTATTGATTATTTGAAACAAGCTCGACGGACAGACAGGCGGACAAGGCTAAATCGACTCGGCTTCTTTCCTGATCAGCAATATATATATATATATATATATATATATATATATATATATATATATATATATATATATATATATATATATATATATATATATATATATATATATATATATATTTCTTTATGGTGTCTGCCACGCCTCCTTCTGCCTGTTACAAACATTTTCAAAAAAATTATACGTTTTTCCCATTTTCAATGGGTTCAGGGTATAAAAAGCCATTAAACATTTAATTTCTTACAACACTGGCATATTGCAGCAAGCCCAAGCTTGATCTGCGCGTGCTTCCAAATGATCAAGAATATATTTTAAGCTGATTTTTCAATGCGTTTTAGGCCCAAAAAGCAAGAAAAATTCATAATTTTCCAAAATCTGCCAGCATCTCAATAGATTTTGAGTGCAAATATCTTTAAAAAAAGTTATGACTATTCGTATAGAAATTGAAAAATATATGAATATTAATATTAAAATATTAATGTTCAGCCTACCTGAAAATTTAGTAACCTGTTGGTATTTAATTTTTATATGTCAATAATTTCTAGCTTCTAAGTTATTAAGGTTTTTAAAATCTTCGGTTTTATTAGTTAGCTCTTTTTAAAAAATAATAAATTTTATTATTCGACATACATGTATTATTACATATGTATATTAAAATTTTTAGGCTTCAGTGCCTAAATATTTCTCTGATTCCCTATCACTTGCCGGAAAGCTTATGTTCATATATATTTGTATCAGTTTACGCAAGATCCCTGAAGAATGGCTCATAACATTACTAAGTACATACTTCTGTAAATGTACTTGTATTCGTCTTTCAAAGTAAAAATCTATCGATGGAGCTAAAAACCACTGATCTATCGCACTAGTCAATATCAATCGATATTTTGAAATTTGCCATCGATGTGTTTTCCCGCTCTATTTCATACCTAGCCGATTTTAAAAGTCTATGGAAATGTTGAGGAATTTAAATGTTTTTAGAAGTGGCTTTGCGACAAAGGGAACAAATAAATTTTTAAATGGTTTCTCAAAAGTAATTAACAGACAAAGTCATGT
>CAUIUS010000318.1:0-13370 GCA_961210405.1 Drosophila mercatorum | reverse complement strand
CTTAAACCCTAATCTTCCAAAACAACTGTCCCATGTCTATCCTTGCAAACCCCTCAAAATAAAATATATATATAAGCTAATCAAGTTCCTTAAAAATAGTAAAATGTATAACTTAATATAAATATATAAATATATGTATGTATATATGTAAATATGTAAGCAAGCCGAAGGCCCCAGCAGCCAGTGCTTTAAAAAATTAAGTTAGCTGTAATTTCAATTGCTGCTAAACCTTACAAATAAATAAATAAATATACTTAAATCTAAAAAGCAGGACTTATTATTTATCGGGAGGCGCCCAACATATAAATTTGTTGGCACAACAACACAGTCGGCTAAGTGCGGCCCTGTTTAAACTCGGGGCAAACCGAAGGTTCGTTACAGTGTATAAAATGGTTTATTAACGTAGATATATAATGCTTATTGTTGTACAGCAAAGTGAGGGCTTAGGCTAAAGCTTAACCCGACTAAGCACGTAGGATTCGTAGGAACCGTGAGGAGCATTCCGGGTCAGCCTCTGACCCGTCTAGAGGTTGCAGAGCACTCCAAGGTACGCCAGGATCTGCACTGTGTTCTCTAGCGGTTCGCTTGGAGTATCACAGGCACTCCTACTGCTGGATTTGCTCACTGGCACTCTAGACCGCGTCTCAGAAGGCCTACGTTCTTCCGCACGGCTGCGATCACTAACCTCACACTCCTGTTCGGGTTATGCTGCTCTTAGCACCAGCTGCCGGCCGCACCCATGGGTTCACGGATGCGGTTTGGTATGCGTCCAGGATATTCCTTTAAGTTTCCTTATAGAAGTCCCACGGTGTCCTTTGTAGAAATCACACAATGTCCTTATGTCGTTGATGTCGCTCGTTGTCCTTCGTTGTCCTTCGTTGCACTTTTCACTTTCACTCCCGTTGACACTCGGCACTTTCACTTTTATTTGGAATCGACTGACCCAGTGCCGAGCCGCGGGGGCCTTTTCGGCTCTGGAGCGGGGCCTACCTCGGCTTTTCGGAGGGGGGCCTGTCTTCTCCTCGGGTCTGCCTTAACGGCAACATCGCCTGATTTTGTGCGACGCCAAATATGCCTGATCGCCTGGCCGCCTTTTCTTAGCCGAAGCACCGTTATACGCCTGCGAGTGAAAGTAATAGCTACTTTCTCGCGGCTACGAACGGCACTTCGGCTATAGGTGCACAATCAACGCAGAGAGTGCGACGCGAGTAAATCGCTGAATCGGTAAGAGCGAACAAGACGTCCCATCGCTCGCCATTGACCCTTACCAGTCGCGAGGGTCGCTCTTACCGTACTCGCTTCGCTGTGTGGAACATTTATATGACTGCACGCCCTCCCATATAAATGCACAGCAAATACATGCAATTAAAAAGGTTGAGGCGTGCCTGCATACAATGTTCCTCACACTCCCCTCATTCTTCGGGAAACACGAAAACTTTCGTGTTTAAGTTATTCCGAAATTGTAAATTGGGTGCCACTCCAAACGATGTCGATCCACCCAGTGGCAACGCCGTGCTCACTGCTGATCGACACCCTGCTGGCAACACTGCCACGACAAGCAGGTAAGCAAAACAAAGTGTTTCATTAAAATATTTACATAAATTAATAAAACTTTCTTGTCGTTCCAGCTCATATCTCTCCTTGATGCCCCTTTGGCCATGCTCCGACCGCCGCTGCAGTAGACGCTCGTCTTTTCTTCCCATGCGCCGCCAGCCACTCGACTGTGTTGCGGCCGTGTATCGGGTGCAGTGGCGGCGCCTCAAATTTCGCGATGTAGGGTCTGGGCGAGATTTGCCAGCTTGTGACACTGGGGAATGAATCCTCTCACCCTCGGGTATCCACTGATGGGTATACCAGGCTCCGCTGGGAATTTCGGTGCGCCAGACAACGTTCGCGAACTGGCACGGGTCAGACGGTATGGCATACTCCTCATTCGCGTACAGCTCCAGCAGAGTCGCTGGCCAGAGCGCGAGGATCGGCCTTTTACCATCTGCCGATGCCATAGCTCTAATAGCCAGACCCTCCAGCCACGCAACAGAAGTCTGGCGCTGAAATTTCCAGCGTGCCCATTCCCGTAAGTCTGCATACATATAATTTTTATACCCTGAACCCATTGAAAATGGGAATTCAGGGTGTAATGTTTTTGTTGAAATGTGCATGTATATAACAGGCAGAAGGAGGCGTGGCAGACCCCATAAAGTATATATATTCTTGATCAGGATGTCAAGCCGAGTTGATATAGCCATGTCCGACTGTCCGTCCGTCTGTCCGTATGTATGAACGCGTCGATCTCAAAACCTATAATAGCTAGAGACTTGAAATTTTTTATGTAGGTTCCTGTATAGCACGAAAAGATCGAGTTTGTTTCAGAAATTCGATAACTGTTATCGTTTTATTGTTATCGATTAAAAACGAATATCTAAGTTCAGCTATAAAATTCTATCTAATTCATCTTTTTAGCTAGTATTCAAATTTAGCATTTAGTGTTATTTGGGCATTACGCAATTTCGGTTTTTGTTAAATTTTGGGTGCCACGCACCCTTCGCCCCAAATTTGTAAGTCTCGTATATCAAATACTAAAGACTTGTGCACATACATATGGATGACATGATCACGTCCAATAAGTTTGATCAAAATCGTTCGCCTGGAAAAAAAGTTATTTAACATATAATTTCCTATAACCGCATGCAAATAGCAGCCAAAGAACAGCTGACGCACCGACTTCCGCTTGTATGTGCGTGCGCTTGTGTGTGTGTGTGATTGTGTTTCTTATAATGAACATACATATACATATGTTTTATAAAAGAAATGGAGAATGCACGGAATAGCGGTTCTTCGCAGGGTTCAGGGTATACCCTAGTCGAGCGGTCTCGACTAGAGTTTTCTTATTTTCTTGATTTAGGCCGCATTATATGTACAGAAAGACTCTGCATCCTTCGCGAGACCGTCGGACACGATAGCGGATGCCCTCTGTCCAGACGATCCGCGCTGTGCGGCCTGTCCCTCGGGTTGGCTTCGCTCTCCTCTGCTGCTCTCGTCGACTGAGTTAGTTGCGGTGGCGACGGCGCCGCCATTAAGTGTGTTGGTGACGGTGGCGATGGCATGCTGGGGCCCGCCGGTTGTTCCACCTGTTCCTCCAGCCGAAAAACCTGTGGCCACGCGGGAATGGCCTCATGCCACTCAATTTCCACGTAGGCCACGTGTCGGACGTGGCCATCGACCACGCTCTCCTCGTGGCGGGCGCTGGGCCGGCGCTGGGCCCGCTTCCTCCTCTTCGTCTGAGCTCGTGACAACGATCACTTCGTCCTGCTTTGGCACCTCCTCATTGGCCTCTCCCTCGTCCGACTCGTCGCTCACCCAAATGACGTCATTCTCGGCGTCCACGCGGAATAGCGTGACGGTCGTCACGGCGACGAGTGGATCGGCGAGTAGTGCCTGTCGTGCACGTTGGCGTACGCCATCCCGTCGCTCAGCCCCAGCGTATGCGCTGCGGAGTCTGGCGCACTCCAGCCTAGGGCTGAGGACTCACCTCTGCTGCTCTCTGAGCTCGCGGGTGACCAGCTTCCACGGGCACTGCTGGTCCGTCCCCGAAATCTGACGCCTCCAGGTCCAAGTACCCAGGATACCTTCTTAGGCTCCTCGCCTCTCGGCGCCTGGGATGAAAAGGCAGCCGCACGGGGGCCAACCTTGCTTTCCCACGTCGGGCCCGGCGCTTAGGCACCGGCGAGCCGCTACGGTCCTCTCCTCGTGCCGCTCCAGCGGAGTCGCGGGCCAGCAGTCGAGGTTCGGCCGGATGAGCCCGCTTGACACCTAAGTCCGGGCATCTAGTATTGATGTTGCTTGTCTCCATTGCGTGTTTTAATTGTATTAGCCTACCTGCACGCCTACACGCCCCTTTTATAGCCTCTGCCGCCGCTCTGCTGGCAGTGCGACGGTAGCACCTAGCGGATCCTGTGCCGTCTACTGCTCTCCTCCTAGCACGAGGCGCAGTCTTCCCATCACCCAACCTTAGCGCTGACTTCCCGATCCGTATCTTTCGTCGCCTAATTCGCGAGTTTGCCCTTTTTGCCCTTGACGGGATTGTTATTGTTTGTGACGGCGCTCTCTCCCATCGCCGTTACAGCTGACACTGTTGTTGTTTGTTTCGAGCGGGCTCGCTACAGTTACAGCTGATACTGTTGTTGTTTACCCTAAAGAGGCTCGCTACAGTTACAGCTGACACTGTTGTTGTTTGCGGGAATACTGTTCCATCTGCGATTGTTGTTGTTTTCGGCGTCATTTCGTGCGCGCGCTGACATTCTTATTGCTCTTGCGCTATTGCCGATTTTTTATATTTTTTTTGTAATAAATATTCCACAATTTAACAAAAATTTTATAACGATGATAATAAAATAGGGTATGTACACTAACAATACACATAGCTATGTTTATTCACCCCTTTTTATACCCTGAACCCATTGAAAATGGGAAATCAGGGTATAATGTTTTTGTTGAAATATATGTAACAGGCAGAAGGAGGCGTGGCAGACCCCATAAAGTATATATATTCTTGATCAGGAGACAAGACGAGTTGATATAGCCATGTCCGTCTGTCCGTCCGTCCGTCTATCCGTATGTATGAACCCGTCGTTCTCAGAACCTATAAGAGCTAGAGACTTGAAATTTTTTATGTAGGTCCGTGAATAGCACGAAAAGATCGAGTTTGTTAAAAACAGTCGATAACTATTTTAATTTTAATGGTATCGATTAAAAGCGTTATCGAACATTAGTTATAAAATTATATCTCCAACGTCTTTAAAGCTAGAGTCCCCAAATTTTTTTGTAAGTTTTATATTTATTTTATGTAATTTGGTTTTTACTAAATTTTGGATACCGGCTCCAAATTTCCCCAAATATTTAAATTGAGGTTAGTTGCACTCAAAGCCAGCAAATGAATTGGTTAACATTTTTAAAAATTGGAAAAAATGTAATAAAATATGTTGATCATAAGCTGCAAATTTCATTCAAATCCATTAATTCGCGCAGAAGTTATTAAACAAAACATTTGGCCAATCGGCGAAACACGTGATAAGCAGCACAAAGCAAACAGTCTTCGTATACATGGGCACACATACACATTGAACTGCGTGCATCTAGCAAATTCTCAGAATCGCGAGCTTTAGTGTACATATTTCCATGGACGGCGCTATTCTATCGAAATATAGATGGCGCTATTGGCTAAACAATTGAAAATGAATTGAATTTGATTTTCTGTGCTTTTATACTAAATACTAATTATGCAGTATTTTAAAAACCGCAGAAATCACTGGGTTCAGGGTATCTCTAGTCGGGACCCCCGACTAGAGTTTTCTTACTTGTTATACCTGAACCCATTGAAAATGGGAAAGCAGGGTATAATGTTAATAAAAGGAGGCGTGGCAGACCCCATAAAGTATATATATTCTTGATCAGGGAGAGAAGCCGAGTCGATTTAGCCCTGTCCGTCTGTCTGTCCGTCTGTCCGTCCGTCCCTCTGTCCGTCTGTCCGTATGTATGAACGCGTCGATCTCAGAACCTACAATAGCTAGATTTCAATTTTTTGTAGGTCCCTGTATAGGGCGCGCATATCGAGTTTGTTTCAGAAATTCGATAACTGTTATCGTTTTTTGTTATCGATTAAAAACAAAAATCTAAATTCTGCTATAAAATTCTATCTAATTCATCTTTCTAGCAAGAGTCTTAAAATTTCGCATTTAGTGTTATTTAGGCCATACGTAATATCGGTTTTTATTAAATTTTGGGTGCCATGTCCCCTTCGCCTCAAAGTTGTAACTCCCGTATATCAAATACTAGAGACTTGTGCTTTTGCACATACATACATGTGGATGACATGATCACGCCCAATAAGTTTAATCAAAATCGTTGGTCTAGAAAAAAATTTATTAAATATTTACTTTCCCATAACATTGCCATGCAAATAGCAGCCGAAGAACAGCTGACGCAACGACTTCAGCTTGTGTGTGCTTGTGCCTGTGCTTGTAATGAACGTACATATGCATGTGTGCATTAATTAGTGGGCTCAGACTCACCCGCCTCTGCCTGATATGGCTTCAGGTCGGACACATGAGCTGTCCGGCTGTGCTTATCCGTCTCCGCCTTGATTCGACATATAACGAGATGAAGCTGACCACTGTATACGGTCCTCCGTATCGTGCTGCCAGCTTTGCCGCAAATCCTTCAGCGGCATTAGAAAGGTGGCGCTCTTTCGCCCACACCCTGTCCACTTTGGCTGGCTTCCACTGTCGCCGTCTCAGGTTGTAATGACGCGTGTATGACGCCGTCAACTGATGATGCACTCCCAGCTTATCCAAGAATCCCTTGAAGGCTTGTGAATTGGGTGCCATTATCCGTGATGAGCACTTTCGGCACTCCAAATCTGGCCACGATCCGCTCCCAAAATGCCTTTTGAAATGCCGCTGTGTTGACGCTTCTCAACGACACCATCTCTGTCTACTTGGAGAATCTGTCGATGACCACCAGCAGCATGGTGTTCCCGTGCTTTGACCTGGTTAGCGATCCGACAAAGTCGGTGCACACCGTCACCCATGGCTCCTCAGGGATCTGGGTCAGCATCTGTTCGGCCGCCTGGAGTTGGCTGGCGTTGTAGCGCTGACACAACTCGCAGCGCTGCACGTATCCACGCACGTCTCGATACTTACCGGGCCAGTAGAATCTTGCTGCCAATCGAGCAATCGTTTTTCGGCTGGCGGTGGCCGCATCGTGGTTCTCTTCCAGAACCTGCTCGCACTGCTCGCTCGGCACGCATAGCTTCCATGCAGCCACATCTTCATGGCCAGCTTGATGAGGAATGTGTCTGTATACATTCCCCGCCTCTTCTCGGTAGTCTGGTAGCTTCTGTGCGTTTTGGTGAAGGTCTCGGCGAAGCTTAGCCTTCCAGCGAAATCCCGTCCCAGCTGACTGGGTTTTGCTTGCGACCAAGCGCCACACTTCTTCCTCCAGAGGCTGTCGCGACAGAGCATCGGCTACTACATTTTGCTTGCCCTTCCTGTACCGGATCTCGAAGTCAAATTGTTGTAGCTCCAATGCCCATCTGGCGATTTTGCCTGAAGGACTCTCAGTGGAGTTGAGCCACTTCAGTGCCATGTGATCGGTCACCACTACGAAGTGATAGCCTTCTAAGTAAGGCCTCAACTAGGCTGAATAGTTCCGCTCCGCGCTATTCAGTGTCCGACTGGCATAGGAGATGACCCTCTCTCACCCTCTGAAGTTTGCGTCAGAATTGCGCCGAGCCCATAGTTGCTTGCATCCGTTTGTAGGCTGAACGGCTTCGAGAAATCCGGGCATGCCAAGACTGGTGATTCTGTCAGCTTGCTCCTGGCGGGTCCTTCCAACGGCGATGATATCATCAAGATACGCAAAAGCATGCGGTATCATCTCTGGGCCAATGACTTGATCCAGTGCTCTCTGGAACGTCGCTGGTGCTGAATGATGGCCGAACGGCATCACTGTCGAAAGTCCACACACAGTCGCCACTTCCATTCTTCTTCCGCACCATCACTATGGGAGCGCTGTGTGGGCCCTTCGAGGGCTCTATGCATCCTTTAGCCAGGAGCTCATCCACCTGGTTGTTGATCTCCTCCTGCATCTTCGGGTTCTTCGGAAAATATCGCTGCTTTATTTGCCGCTTGTCGTGCATCGTGATCTGGTGCTCGGTGATATCATTGGTGCTCTTAATCTGCTGAAATTTGGCCAATTCCTGCCTCAGGAACGCGTCCACCTCCACATCTTCATGAAGTGGGTGTGTCGATCCTGGATTCGCCTCCATTTGGCTTCTGGGCTCCACCGACAACTTAGCCTGCACTGGCTCGCTGGGCAGCGAATCTCTGGGCCCGATCCTCAGACTCAAGCCGCCGCATTCCAGCGTGCAGCCCATGCTGGCCAAGAAATCCCAGCCCACTACCAGATCGTCGATCACGCCTGGAAAAATAAGCAGCGGGATGCAGATTTCCTGTGCCCCCAGCATAATCTCCAACTCCAACGCTGCCTCTACTTGACAACAACTGCCGCCCGCCAACCAGATGTGCCTCCGTGTGGGGTGCAGCACACCAAGTCCTCAGAGCTTGAATGCCAGTTTCTCACTCATGAAACTGCTGGTGGCTCCCGTGTCGATCGTTACCTTATGCTGCCCTCCTCCGATGGCTACGATCGCTGATATCTGGGTGCCTTCATCAACGAGTTGGCCTATCAGCGCCTGAGGCCGCGCGACGCTACTCCCGCTCGCCCGTGGATGGCGGGTGCCTCAGCCCGTTTCCTGACTGGCAACAGGTAATCGTCCTCACACCGATACGCCCATATTGCCAGCAAAATTCCAACACTTCGTTGCGGCCCTCTTGGTCACACATGCGGCACGCCCTGGCAGGATTTGGGATATGCTTCCTTGGTCCCGCCATACCAGTCCTTGGCGCTAGCCGTAGCCTCGACTCTTCGGCGGCCATATTGCGGTGATAGACGGACTAACCTTCGATTTCGGGGTCTGCATCTCCACCATGTAAACATTGAATGGCTCACCCATCATCTGTCTCCGCCTCGAGACCTCCTCCTTTATGTTCTCCAGGTAGTCTTTAGGCAGGAAGAATCCTGGAAGCTGCTCACGAACGCTTCCCACGACGTCCAGTGTCGGTTATTGGCCACGTACCATTTCAGCTCAACCTGATCCGGAAATTCCAGAGGCTTCGATGAGCTATTAAGTCGGAACCCCCATTCGCGCACCTGTTTTACAACCTTTGAATATTCGAGCCCTGTCAAGCTCGGCTCTCGCGTGCCGGGCGGTGGCGGCACTAGTAGATGGCAGTGACACTCGCGGGCCTAGTGTCCTCTCCTCTCGATCCTCCAGATCCTCTTCCTCGACGGGGTCAAAATTTCCTCCCTTCATGGCGGCCGTCGCTCATGGAGGCATGAGATGTCGGCGATCCTCAGAGAATAAGGAATCTTTTCTTCATTCTCGTGTCGCATTGTGTCCAGAGTGCCTGACAGGTTCACTCCGAACTCCAGTCCGTAGCGTATCACCTCATCTTAAGATTATATACCCACGCTCGCACCATATTTATATTTATCTTAGAGCACTTAATTGACTCTCTTTATCGCAGGGCCCCACGTTGGGCGCCAGTTGTAACGAACCTTCGGTTTGCCCCGTGCTTACGCCGGGCCGCACTCAGCCGACTGTGTGTTGGTGCCAACAAATTTATATGTTGGGCGCCTACCGGTAAATAACAAGTCCTGCTTTTTAGATTCAAGTATATAAAATGGTTTTATTCACGTAAATAGATACATAATGCTCATTGTATCTGAGCAAAATGATGGCTTAGGCTATGGCTGAACACGGCTAAGCCCGCAGGATTCGTAGGTACCGTGAGGAGCACTTCGGCTAATGAGCGGTCAGCCTCTGACCCGTCTAGAGGTTGCAGAGCACTCCAGGGTACGCCAGGATCTGTACCGTGCTCTCTTGCGGTTCACTTGGAGTATCACCGGCACTCCTACTGCTGTATACACTCGCTGGCACTCGAGACCGCGCCTCAAAGACGTACGCATTTCCGTACGACTATTCTCACGTACCTTTTACTCCTGGTTGCAGAACACGCCACTCCTAGTACTTCTTTCCGAGCACATCTTATAGCTGGCTAGGAGAGCGCACACTGTTTTCTACAGGATCGTGGTTTGCCGTGAGGAGCACTTCAGTTGGCGATCAATCAGCCTCTGAGGCGTCTAGAGGTTGCAGAGCACTCCAGAGTACGCCAGGATACGCGCTGTGTTCTCCAGCGGTTCTCTTGGATCACCAGAAGCACTCCTACAACTGGATTTACTCGCTGGCACTCCAGACCGCGTCTCAGAAGGCTTACGTTCTTTCGCACGGCTGCTCTCACTAACCTCACACTCCTGTTTAAGTTATGCTGCTCTAGCACCAGCTGCCGGCCGCACCTCTGTCCTCAAGGATGCGGCTTGGTATGCATCCAGGATATTCCTCTGAATATCCTTGTATGTATCCCACGATGTCCTTTGTAGAAATCCCACGATGTCCCTGAGGTCCATAATGTCCCTCGCTTGTCCTTCGTTTGTTCTTTTCACTTTTCACTCGCGTTGACACTCGGCACTTTCACTTTTATTTGGAATCGACTGACCCAGTGCCGAGTCGTGTTCGCCTTTTATAGCAGCGTTGCAGGCCCTGTTTTGGCTCTGGAGCGGGGCCTGCCTCGGCTCTCTGTAGCGGGGCCTGTCTTCCCTCGGCAACATCGCCTGATTTGATGTGACGCCAAACACGCCTGATCGCGTGGCAGCCTCTCATTGGCCGAAGCACCGTTATACGCCTGCGAGTGAAAATAATAGCTACTTTCTCGCGGCTACGAACGGCACTTTGGCTAGTGGTGCACGATCAACGCAGAGAGTGCGACGCGAGTAAATCGCTGAATCGGAAAGAGCGAGCGAGACGTCCGATCGCTCGCCTTTGACCCTTTCCAGTCGCGAGGGTCGCTCTTACCGTACTCGCGTCGCTGTGTGGAACACTTTATATGCCGGCACGCCACCCATATAAATGCAGGGTGAGGAGGCGTGCCACATATAATGCTCCTCATATATATATATATATATATATATATATATATATATATATATATATATGGTTGTCTGTCTCACATTGACAATTAGCAACACAGACTCAACACTATTGAGTTCTTCTCCAAAACTAGCACGCGTCCTCGTGTGCCATATTCAACCATAACATTAGATCTGGCATCACATCTTATTATTCTCTTTATCAGGCTCAAATCTAACCTTTTACTTAGTAAATCAGTTTGTCCTCTATGATTCACACACATCATTGGCCTTCCGCCAGTATACCACATTCACAGTATTTCAAGCTCATCGTCACATTTGACGGATACCACATCGTCTCCCAAGACGGATAACACATCGCCAACATTACGGATAACACATCGTCTCTCTTAGACGGATAACACATCGCCCCACATTACGGATAACTCATAGTCTCTCGAAGACGGATAACTATCGTCTAACAAAGACGGATAGCCATCGTCTCTCAAAGACGGATAACTCATCGGCTTTCGAAGACGAATGACCATCGTCTCTCAAATTCGGGTAACCATAGTCTCTCGAAGACGGATAACCATCGTCTCTCAAAGACGGATAACACATCGTCTATTTTAGACGGATAACACATCGCTTCACATTACGGATAACACATCGTCTCTCGAAGACAGATAACTATCGTCTCTCAAAGACGGATAACCATCGTCTCTCAAAGACGCATAACTCATCGGCTTTCGAAGACGGATGACCATCGTCTCTCAAATTCGGGTAACCATAGTCTCTCAAAGACGGATAACACATCGTCTCTCAAAGACGGATAACTCATCGGCTCTCGAAGACGGATAACCATTGTCTTTCAAATACGGATAACCATCGTCTCTCAAAGACGGATAACCATCGTCCCTCCTGGACAGATAACTCATCATCTTAATGTCATCAAATGTCAGTTTGGCAGGATATCAACACTTTGTTACTTAGTAGCTCGCTTTGGCTCTCACTACACAGTTCTCGGGCTCTTGCCGCCATTCTGCGACGCTATGCACCTCATGTGCCTTGATCTATCACCAGATCAAACATCCCTTACAGTCAATTTCATTCATTGTTGACATGACAATTGCTTCATGGATCTAGCCCCATGCATGGTGTTCTCTCCACCCTAGGTGGTAGATATGGACTTATGATCTACGTCTTTTCACCGTAATCATCCTCTTCAATCGACTAATGATCTACGTCTTTTTCACCGTAATCATCTGCTTCAATCATTTCAGATTCCCTTGGCATTCCTCGCAAACACTCATGAGCATACATATATGTCCCCTTACTCGTCAATGAATTCAAAAGATATCGGTCACAACAATTCAATTACCACGATTGGCCCTTTGAATTTTGGATCTAGTTTCGTCTGGTGCCGTTCCTCACATTTTAATAAAACATATTCGCCCACCTTAAGCGTTACAACTATTGCCACTTTGATCAAAACGTTGCTTATCATAAGCGTGCTTAGATCAACGTTCATTTCCACAGGTGAAATTAAGCGTATCGATCGAGCCTCTTTTCCTTTAGCATTTCCAAGGGGATCAGTTCAGTTGTACGACTAACTGTGCAATTTAATGCAAGCTGAACCTCGGCAAGTGCATCTTTTCAGGATCTTTGGCTCGATTCGATAGCAGTTAACATATTTCTGAGTGTACTCATGGCACGTTCAGCTTGACCATTTAGAAAATCGAAATTGCTTGTTCAGTTACGGAACAACTATTTACAGACTTAGAATTCACAATGTCGAATGTGTTTGTTGTCACAATAACATTCTAGCCCTGTCAAATTGTCATCATGTACTACGTAAAAAATAAAATTTCTATTACATTTTGGGTTATAGTGACATTGGCTAGTATCTGCAGCGTACTATATAGATGCATTACGTACACCTTTTAACATGATTACGTTATTAATACGTTTGACTGAGTTTCTCTCTTACCAATTCGTTCTGTTACTAACAGAGCTCGCAAATAACAGTTGAGCATTTTGCGTGGTCTTCGAATAACAGTTTTCACTGAGTTGATTGACTTTTTCAGTCATTTGCTCACTTACTGAGGCTCAGCTCGCGACCAGAAAAATTTTCGCTCGCGAACAGATGTTCAGCAATAAAGATCGAGGCAAAAAACCCAAAAAACAACTCTCATGCGAAGACCGACTCAGACAAGAAAAAATCGCTCTTGCTCAGAGCGTGACGAAAAAACGCTCAACTGTTATTTGCAAGCTCTGGTTACTAAAGAGCATTCAACACCAGAATCAAAGTAAATTGGATAGATCTCACCGCGTTGAATCATCTTTCCTGTTGGCTTAGCCACAACGCATTGGTTTATACTCTTTTATTTTATTGAGACGTCACTTCGAGAGAATCGGCTCTCAATGCCCAGGTTGGCCGCATTTGAAGATAGTAAAACGGTCCTTCTCTTGTTGGGATTTCGCTTTGCCCTCTTGTAGCGCTTTGCTCCGGCATTCTGCTACTTTGTGTCCGGCTTTACACAGAAATTGTGCAGCATAGATGACATTTCCTCCTTTTAATGTCAACTCCGATTGCAGATCACTTCTGTTCGCACCTTTGAAGCGAAGACAATTCGTTGCAAACGGCGGTCCATACTTAACAAATTTAAAAAACATCTCTACCGGCGTCTCGTCGCTTCCGTATCATTGAAGAAACAATTCTTTAAACTCGCTCCACTTCATGCCGGGGTAGGATATTTCCGTTAGCCATTGGTATGCACTGGCCG